>LOJH01002446.1:0-17938 GCA_001685095.1 Ellobius talpinus
ATGCAAGATATTCATCAGTGTGGCTATAGGATGGGGCCAGTTGAGGCTCGAGAGGGGGATTTTCTATGGATTAAGGGACACAAAAAAGGAATTAATACACACTATCATTTACAGGAGCTTTATGATGTCTTTTATACTTAAAACTCCTTTAACTTTTACTTCTTTTAAAAAAATTTAATTGATTTTTATTGAACTCTACATTTAAATGTGTTTCCTAGCCACCTTTTCACCTTCTCTTTTGAAAAATTACAGTTGCTATAGATATATGATGAAACATACATAACTGAACTTCCTGCCTTCATGAGGACCAGGCAGCCTGGAGATACCTATGCAAGGCTCAGAGGTTCAAGGATTTCTTCACCATCCAGGGCATAACTCTCAAAGCAAAGCACTATCTGCATCAGTGGGTTTATCTTGAAGAAATAATTCCAGTAAAACTGAAGAAACGAGAATAAAGTCAACATAGAGGCTTAATGCAAATAGTGTATGTTTTCAAAGCAGTAGGATTTTACTTAAGGGCAAAGGTATCTCAAATGTATACTTGTGTCCTTTTGGCAACTGGAAACACCATGATCATAATCAAATCAGTCCCTGCCATCATCTGCCCTTTGGTGTGACATTCTCTCTTTGTGCTTGCTCCCCAGAGCGTACATGAGCGTGAAGGAGCTGAAGGAGGCCTTGCACCTCAACAGTACTCATTTCCTCAACGTCTACTTTGCCAGCTCAGTTCGGGAGGAACTTGCAGGTGCTGCCACCTGGCCTTGGGACAAAGAAGCCGTCAGTCACTTAGGTAAGTGACATGAACTATGATGGATAAAAGCAAGGATATTTGAGAAGGGTTTGTGAAAGTGAGTGGGGGGGGCAAGAAATACGTAGTCAGTGAATGAACTGCTTTAGGTTGAGAATGACAGTTGGGTGAGCTATAAAAATATTTCAAAGCAAAAACTAAGAGGAGATAGATCCTCAATACCCAGAATGCTCTAAACTGACTCTATAATCTAGAGACAGGCCACTCCTAATGGCATGGGCCTTTAATTGAAACTACTAAGGATATTGGTTCAAAATGATCACATTTCAAGGGCAAGTCTGGGCTACTTACAGAGCTTGTATCACCCAATAAAAGTAAAATGAAAGATCACAATGCATTCATGAACTTTCAGCCACTACTGATGACTGCATTGGGTCTGAATAAGAATGGGCTCACAACAGCCATACAAATCTAGAAGAAGGATTCAGGGGACTCTATCTTTCACTCTTAGATAGATTCAGGGAAAGGTGAGTCATTGCCTTCAGTTGTATATTTACTGGTGATACAATTAGGCTCCAATGGGTAGTCACAATCCAATGGTCACGTAGGGTAACCATGGTTAAGATAAATGGGTTACAAAACAGTCATGAGCCTGGGATAGGGACAGGTAGTTGGTGGGGCTATTAGGGATCTGATGGGTTTAAGAAAGAGTATGGGGGAGTAAGTAGCTAGGATGTAGCATACACAGGTATAGAATTGCCAAAGAGCTAACTTTATATATATTAAAAAAGAGGGCTTGTTTTCATGATTCATATGTATGATGCCAGGTATGGATGATTGAGACAAGAAATATGAAATATCACTACTTTAATATTACCTTGGACTATAGGGTGAGATCCATATTCAAAAAACAAATAAAATTTTAAAAACCTAAAAACTAAACTGCAGCCCCATAACCCTGCATGCAAATAAATTGCTCAGGTAAGGTTCAATTTGCTGGATCCATTTTTAGTCCTAGATGGGCCTAAAAGGAAAAATATCACCAAGGTGTTCAAACTGTAAAACCCATTTGGTAGTGCTGTGTCAGGAAGCAGGCAGGTCTCTTGCTTAGTTCAGACTCTGAAGGAGACTCTAGGAAAATTCAGACAGGTTTCAGTCACATTTCCAGGATGGCTAAATAAACTGGAGGGACCCTGTGTTCTTCATAAAAGCCAGTGTGAATTATTGTAACCTTCCTGGTGACAGTGAATGTAGAGTGGATTGTCCTAGTCAAATAATCCAATCAACAGTGAGTTTGAGTGATTTGAATTGCTTCACCTAAACAACAGTAGCAGAGAGGCCACAGAGCACTGTCACTGTTTTGACAGACGTGTGAAGGGCTCTAGCAGCAAGGTACACTCAGTAGGCACTGGCTCTCAGTCTCAAACCTCAAAAAGTGATTCTTTTGGTCCTTATGGGAATAAATCTGCCCATTCGACAAGAGTTGTTGGGATGGAGTAGATTATTAAATATCTTTTAATTTTATTAGATATGAAAACATAGTTAAGATTCATTCAATAATGCAAAAGTAGATAAGCTACTTAAACATTAACTGCTTGATGACATCAGACCTGGAGTTTGCTTCAGACTCATCAGCAAGACAGAATTCAGGCCCAAGACGAAGGAAAACGGAAAGCTCAGAAGTGGGCCTGATGTCCTATTTATGATTTTTCTCTCAGAATATTTGCTAATTATTTAAGTATGCATTATTGGAGTCAAAGTCTAGAAACTAAGTTCAAAATGACTTCTAAGAGATTAAAAAGTAGAACAGTGGTTTCAAAAGTCCCTTAAGAGAAGGAAAAGGAAATGAAGTTGCTGTTCTATCAAGGAGAAGGAGATGTGAAGATTCTATACACTGGTGCAGAGAGGCCTGGGTACACTGGACTTAAAGTCCAAACAGAAACACTTAATTGATGTTTATACCAAACCTTCCTGCCTGTGTACTTATTGCCCAACCAAAGGAAAATGTCTTCCGAGGAAGACAATACTATCAGGAGCACCTTATACAATTTTACGTACAATATCCAGCAGTCAATATAAAATCATTTGATATTTTCAGGAAATACAGTCAAATGACAGAAAATAAAATAAATTCAACAACAAAAACAAGACAATATTACCCATATATTATTTAGGTATTAGAGATTTCAGACACTGGACTACTACATACATACATATGTGCATATATATATAATTGGCTAATATGTAAAAATACACAAAAGCTAGGGAGCTGGTTAGGAGATCTGGAATCTAGAGGAAATCATCAAGTGAAAATTTTAGAGCTAAAAAGTAGTACTAGTAAAATTCAAATTAAAAAATTAATAGAAGGCTAATGATAAAGAATTAAAGAACTAAAAGAAAATTCTATAAATTGAAACTTAGAGAGGAAAATGATACAAAGATAATAAAACATCTTGAAGAATATTTAATTGATTAGATTATTTAATTAAAAATTGCTAGAAATAGTGTTAAAAGAGATAATAGTTGACTACTTTTCAAACAGACAAAAGTTATCAATTTGAAGATCAAATATATTTTATAAACTCCCAGCAAAATAGGTTCAAAGAAGATTATGGAAAAATGATGAAAACCAGAGACAAAGGGAAAAACCTTAAAGTAAAACAGTGGAAAAAAGATTAGTTAACTGAAAAGTATGATGATAATATGTGATAACTCATCAGCAAAAATTACATGACAAGAAATGCTGTGTATTATGAGGTCATTTAAATGTTAAGGAAAATAATTAACTTAAAATTCTAAAGTTGACAGAAATATAATTTGAAATGAAAAAAATGAAAAATTTTATTAGACAAATAAAATCAAAAAATAACTTATACCAGTGCTGAAAGACATCCTGAAAAAGGTCAGGAAGCAATAGGAAAACAAGTTTGCTTAGAGACAGAGAGATATAGAAAATAATGGATGATGTTAGAGGAAATAAAAATATCATAAGCATACAGCAATGCCTTTACCTTTATATACATGTAGAATTAAAATATAACAAAAATATTACAAAAGACAAAAAAAGCAGGACAGGAAATTAAAGCATTTAAAGACCCCCATTTTTCTTTGTTCAGAAAAAGCACTGATTTCACATATCATTTTAGGTATAACGTTAAAAGCCATGTTGTAATGTATAGAATTTTTTCTGTCTAAAGATTGGTTGATTTTAGTAATATAACAATGAATGAACAAAGTGAGGCTGGAGGCATGGCTCAGAGGTTAAGAATGCAGGCTGCTCCACTGCAGAGGACCCAGGTCCAGTTTCCAGCACTCACGTCCAGTACTATCAACAACCTGTAACTCCAGCTCCTGGGATTCTGACACCCTCTTCTGGACTCTGTGGGTACCCACACTCATTGCAAATAACTACACACACACACACACACACACACACACACATTTAAAATAGCTAAAAGAAAGAAACCTCTGAAAAAGAAAAAGGAAACCAAATATAATGACTACATTAAACACTGAATGGACTTTAGGCCCATGTTCAGACTAAAAGGTTGTCAAACTCACAAGAAACCCTATCATCTGATGTTCTAAAGAAAGAGACAAATGTTAAATATAAGAACACAAATGGTTAAAGGGAAGGTATAGGGAAGTAATATAAATACCATGCAAATACTAATCCAAAGGAAAATAGTATTCTGACATCAGATGAAGTCCACTGTCAGATGGTAGTATCAGAAATCAATAAGGCTAGTTTTATAAAGGAGTAAATTCAATTAGAAGAAGTAATTGTGATGAATTTTGATTTGACCATTAAAATGCCATGAAAAAATATTCATCTATATAAGCAGACAAATCTACAGTCCTGGCTAGTGGTTTTAAGTAATTTTCTCAGAAAAGATTCAGTAGACATAAGGAGATTTGACAGATATAATTAAAACTTCGATTGAATTATCAGAATTAGAGTGTGTATTTACACAGAGCAGAACACAGGATCTTTTCATATGCCATGGAAAACTTATCAAAGGAGTTCATGACCACAGGGTAATTTTAGAGGATGGAAGTCATAAAAGTCTTTTCTTTCTCATCTCATTGTAAATAGCTAGAACTTAAATAATAAGGCAATAAAAATGAGGAACCTCCCTGAGTATTTAGAAATTAAGCAATAAACTTCTAATTAACCATAGGCCAAATTATAGTGCTAACAGGAAGCTATTTTAAATAAAATGATTATAACATGTTATACAAAATTGTGCATATGGAGACATAAGCAAGGGAAACTTACAGCTTTGTTTATTAGAAAAGAAGAAAGTCTGCATATCAAGACAGAAAAAAAATAGCAAATTAATCTCAAAGAAGGAAGGCATGGGGAAGTATTATAATCAAGACAAGAAATAAATTTACTATTTCCAATTGAAAATAAATGTCTATTTCCATTAGAAAAAAATAATAAAGCAAAAGGTTTAGAAGAGAAAAAATAAGTCACAGGAGAAGTGGATTGATAAGTTCCTCAAAAGAGGAACTTGTCAATAAAAACAATGACAGAAAGGGAATTTATTGTATCATTAAAAAAATAAAAGCGGTGGGCTGGGCGTGATGGTGCAGGCAACACTCAGGGAGCAAAGCAAGGAAGATAGATCGCTGTGAATTCAAGGCCAGCCTGGACTACAGAGTGAGTTCCAGGGCAGCCGGAACTGCATATAGCTTTAACAGACAATAATTGTTTTCAATTACTGGAGAAGTTGTCAACCCACAGGGAACTGAAAATGAGCCTTAGTCTGAACTTTGTAACTATGAGAGAAATTAAGTCAAGGTAGAACATATACTTAAGGGTAGAAAGTACAGAACACCTCGTAGAAAATATAGGCAAAAATCACTGGGACAGGGCTAAGCAAAAAGTGCATATATAAGATACCAAAAGCATGGTTTAGAAAAATAAAAACTCACCAGTTAGATTTCAGCAATATAAAAAAAATCTTTGGCTGACAAAGAGTCTGCTAATATGCATAGAGAAAGCACAGGTTTGTATAAAATAATAAAAAGCACACATCTGGAAAATGACTTCTATTTAGAACACACATATCCCAAAACTCAATAGTAAGATAAAAACAGTCATTGTATAAGGGATATGCAGAGATAAAGAATCATCACAAGAAATAAAGTTTCACTCCTTTAATGACCTAGAGAAATGCAAGTTAAGACTATAATGAATATATATAATATTATAATAATATAATGTATATATTACTACATAACTATCCAAAGGACTAAAATGAAAACTTACTCTAGTAATCTTACCTGCTAGTGAGGCTCTAGGAATTATGGGTCTGCCATACTTGCTAGTGGAAAACTGAGAATGACACAGCCATCCTGAATAATTTGCAAATTTCTTATGATTATAAGACTACCCTGCTAGGTAGTAGTGCACACCTTTAATACCAACACGTGGGAGGTGGAGGCAGGTGGATCTCTGAGTTTGAGGCCAATCTGACTTACAGAAAGAGTTCATGGTGCTGGGATTAAAGGCATGTGCTACCATGCCCACCAAGGAGGAGGGTTTTAATGGTGCTGGGTCTGTATTTTGAATGTGTTAATGGTTATCTGATTGTATACATGTGATGAGCTTACAGAGAACTGCACACACACACATGTACACACATGTGTAGTAATTTGTCTGTAACATCTACACATAAGGAGAAAACTGGGCACCCAGGAGGTGTTCTGTAGATGCTCATAGACAGAAGGACAGATAGATAAGTTAGTGGGGAATGACATTTCAGTGTAATGACATAAGAAATGCTTTTAATTGACTCACAATGAGTTGCAAAAGCAGCTATGGATATTTCTATTTTGTTCCTAAAACTTGGAGAAACAAGAGTGCTTTCCTGAAATATGGTTTTTCAATGTGCATTTCAGGACACAGGCTGACTAGTTCACAGCTCTGATTGAGTATGAATTGTTTGTGTATATTTTTACTGTTTCCCAGTAAATTGTGATTTCAAAAGAGAATACTAGTGTAGACAGTTGGTATGGCATGATAGAAGAAGACACTGCGGATTTTCTGAAGAGTTTTCCCAAAAGTCTAGGCAGGGTTATGTTTGTCTCAGTGTGCGACAGTATTTAAAGTGATCTGAATGATGAGCACATTAGCACAGCAGCCTTAAAGTTGAAAAACCAAATGCAGTTTCTGATGACCAACACTTTCATATACCCTTCGCCTGTACTATGGGAAGGTATGCAAGCCGGGAACTAGGCTGGAGATTTAAAAACACACACACACACAGACAGAGACACTGGGACGTGGGTCATCCTTGAAACAAGAATGCCAAGAATGCCAATTTTATTGTGTTCAGGGGCAGCATATATAGTGCTCTGGCCATGCCCCAGCTCTTGGGATCTTTCAGTTGCAGCCACCAGAAATCATTCCCCTGTCTCATGCTCAGCTCAGCTGCAAGCACAGGAAAACAAGTTGTTTTGCTCAGAGCAACTGCAAGCAAGTTGTTTATAGGAAATTCAGGGTCTGGGGGTCCACAGCCCCCAACACTTCCACTCTGTGGGAAACCTCAAGGTTCATCCTGCTTTGCCATCCACACCAGTTCTACTGTCTACTATGATTTTGTCTTTCTCATTCTATGACAATGGAGGTAAGAAATCTTTATAAATAACATATGAATTAAAATTATGGTCTCAAAGACAGAATATTTGACTAAGTGGTAAGCCAGCACTTCTGTGTCATTAACAGAACCCTTCATTCACACATGTGTGCATGAAAGCATTCATTCAGAGAACAATTGGTGAGTTGGCTTTGTGGCAACACAGAAATAGAGGAACACAAGGACAGAACATAGCACCAGTGGGAGACAGACATGTAACACACATGCTTTTGCTCTTGTGTCATAGAGCAACACAGAGTCCTAGACAGGCAGACAGGCCCACAGAAGAAAGTGCCAAACTCTTCTGAAAGCATCATGGGTGGTCTTCCCAGACAGCTGATAACTGAAGTTACCAGTTATCAGTTGAAGGGCAGATAGGGCTGGGTTTTGCCTGGCAGCCAATGGGAGAATACCCCTCAGAGAAAAACTGTGAGATGTCTTGATGGACAGCTGGTAAACCCTGGCCATGCTTAGAAGAGGTGGGATGAACTCTACCTGGTTCCAGCGGTGCTTTCCAAACTTAACTTTTCTTTTTGTGTCCCCACGAAGATTTACAGAAATTTCTGTGGCTTCTTCACATGTTCTTAGGGTAACATGAAAAAATTAATCAACGTTCAATTAGTAGAAATCAGCACAGCACTAATAACTCACTTTAATTATGAAGTGCTGGGCATGTTTTTTCCAGTCTAATTGCTATTTCAAATGGTTACTTTCTATAATTAGACAAAATTACATTGTTTGATCATTAGTGAATACAAATACATAGAAAAATATATTTCAATGAGATAAGTGTGCTTCCATACACCAAGATTAGCTCTTCTGTATGTGTGTGTGGGGTAGTCAATCTTACTATAATTTAACATGTTAAATTATCAATTGCATTGCTTGGTTTATTTACCTTGGAATACTGAGAAATATTTTCTATAAAGTCCCACTATCATGGCTGCCCAGATGTGAACTGAACAAGGATCACACCAATGAACATGCCAGAGTGGATGGGGAGAGGCCTCGGAGGTGTCAACACTATACAAAGAACTCTAGTGACTGAGGGGAGCTAAGAGTGGAAGTCGTGTTTTTTTCCACAGGGAAGCACACACCAGTTGATCATCCAGTGCCAAATGACCAGCCCTGAAAACATGCACTACGTACTAGTAACAGAATACAGACTAAACAGGTTAATTTAGGAATATGTATGTGTGTGTGTGTGTGTGTGTGTGTGTGTACAATAACAATCAGTTAAAAAAGAGGTCATTATTTAAAGGACAGCATCAATGGATAGATGGGAGAGTTTAGACAGGAAGAAATGTAATTATATTATAATCTCAATACATAAGTAAATAAATAATTGAATACATAAATAAATAAAATAAATAGGCGAGGAAGCAGAAGTTCTGTTTGACTTTGTGAATGGTTGTGTCAAGTAAGAAAGTATAGCAAAAGCTGGATCAGATAGGAAGCCAGATCAGTTTGGGATGCATTGAGTTTGGGGTTTCTCCAAACCTGCCTCCACAAAGGAGGAAGGCTAAGCAACCTTAGGAACGTGTAAGAAAGCAAAGGAGAGTCTTTCTGGGTAGCCACTGTGGTTAACACACTCTCCCACTGCTGAGAGGTAGTGTTTGAGTAGCATTCTTGCTCTGTTACGGGGAGTCTGCTGCTGTGTCATAGACTTCAGAGGGCTGTGTGCCAGTGTCTTCTATAGAACGTTCTGAGGATATTCCCAGTGCCATACTCCAATGTGAGTGAGACCCAAGGACCTTGCACCTAGATCATGAGAGTTTCAACAGTAGAGATTTTAAATGAGCCCAGACACTTTGACCTGTAGGAAAAGATGTTTTGAGTGATGGAGGAGGCTTTGACTTCACGGACAAGAAAGTTTCCTTCTATTTCTAGGTTTCCTTGCATATAAAAAGTGCTAATAACTGAAAAATTACCTGACCTTTCAAAGGGGCTTGACAAAACTTAGTGTTCACAGTCAGAGTGGATGCTTCAAATACTGTGTCCGTGGCTGTCCTTGTGCTTATTCCCGAGATTTTCTACCTCACCTTTAAGTGAGATGTCTTTAATGCCCTGGAAAGATATTGGCTCTTTTCTTAAGCAAAGAAGAATGTTTGTAGAGGCCCAACTACTTACAAGGGGAGAACTGTGTATAAGATCAAAAGTAGCTTCCTTCCTAAGTCGCAGAACAGGGAAAGTGATAAAGGAAAGTTTGAGAGAGATGGTTCCTGCCTGGGGCATAATGAGAACGAAAGATGTTGGATAGATTTTCCTAGTACTTCATACCCTGATATTCAAGGGCCCTAAGAGTTTATGCACTTATATGTGTATGAAATATATAATCATCTTTTCATTCTTTTATTGAAAATAGATTCAGTTCTCATATAATGTATCATGATTAGTTTCCCCTCCCTGTAATATTACCAGTTCTTCCCCCACATCCCTTCCAATCCAGATCTACTCCCTTTATAATTAGAAACGGACAGAATTCTCAGAGATAACAACAAAATATAACAAAATAAAACATAATATGATAAAACAAAACCATCTCATTGAAGTTGGGCAAGGCAAACCAAAAGAAGGAAAAGAGACCAAGAGAAAGCACAAGAGAGAGAGAGAGACCCACTTGTTCACATACTCTGAAGTCTCAAACACACTAAACTGAAAGCCATAATATATACACAGAGAACCTGGTGCAGACCGGTGCAGGCCCCATGCTTGCTTCTTCTGTCTCTGTGAGTTCATATGAGCTTTTCTCAGTTGATTTAGAGGTCTTGTCTTCCTGGTGTCCTCCAACCTCTCTGGCTCTTACATTCTTTCTGCTTCTTTTCTATAAGGTTCACTAATCTTTGAGGGGAAGGATTTGATGGAGACATCCCATTTTCTCATTTAGGGCTGAGTATTCCAATCTCTCTCTCTCTCTCTCTCTCTCTCTCTCTCTCTCTTCCTCACTCCCTCTCTCTGATGTCAGGAGAGATGACTCAGCTGTTAAAGGCTAGGCTCACAACCAAAACATATTAATAATCATTTTTAGTGTAAAGACTTGAAAGGCATTCTCTTTTAAAACATATCTTAGCAATTTTTGTATCCTTGATTAAAACACACACACACACACACAATGTCTGGCAGAGAAATGATGCTCACTCCATGCTTAGTGTCTTGCAAGGGAAAGCTCGTTACCTCTCTAGTCCCTTGCAAACAACATCTGTAATCTAGACTCATATTTTCTCCCATGAATGCAGAAGTATTTCATAGCCTCCAGTGCATGACAACTGGGGATAGATAGGTGTAGCAGAAAGGGCACGCAGGCAAATAAAAATGACACCACATTCTGTAATATCTTCAACCATATCTTCAACTACATTTTAAAAACACAGTGTTTAAGTCTTGTCTGGAACAAAGACTTCCATCCAATGAGAATGCAAGCTGCAGAAACAAGAAGGCACTAAAAGTCTGAGAGATGTGAAGCACCTCAGCCGGTACTGTAAAGGTCTAAGTCTCTTTCCGGATCTCATTACATTCTTCTCGGTTCCCACAGTCTTCCCTTAGTTCTCTCTCTTTGTCTAGCCGCCCACTCTTGTCATTTCCTTCCCCACCTTTCCCCCAGAACACTCCTTCTTTGGACTCTGAGGCACATTTTTATAAATTTCTTCCTTTGTTGTGGAGAGTACTTTGGGGGGAAAGTGTATGGTAGCCAGTAACTGGAAATGATTATATAGATACCTACAGAGCAGCCCTGATTTCCCTGATTTATAAGCATATAACATCCAAGCCTAAAAGTTTTACAGAACCATTTAAAAGCCATTTTAACCAGTACCTTTTACTCCAATTGCTAAGTTCCTTTTTAAATGAAATGGCTTTAGGAGTTCTTCTTTTTACCCAGAGCTCCGTCGGCGGTCTAGTGTTGGATCTGGGGAAAACCAGTGAGAACTTGGGAACATAGCATCACTCCGGAAGCCTGACTTTCCACAACTGAGATTTGTCTTTTCATCAGCAACTTCTCTCTCCCTTTTCTTCTTCTGCAACGTCCCCGAGACCACACAACAGCTCTGCCTTATTGTTTTAGCTTGTTCCCCATAATCAAAGCTGAAAGGCCTTTCTAGTAGGCACATCTGTACTCTTCCTGCGAGCCCATAAAGGAACAGCTGTGCCACACATGCTCACCAGTCGCTAAATGCAGAGAGCGCCATTCATTCTGTGCCACATTTTCAAGTCTGATCGTACCAGTCCTGCACCGAGTTCAGTTCTCAATGCACGCATGCAAACATGCAGCAAATCTGAATGCAATCCAAGATTAGCCTTAGTTTCTCTATTGCACACCCATGTTAGAGAAAAATAGAAATTTACTCAGGTGAGTCTCATTTTGCTTGGGGCTTCGTCTAGCCAGAGTAATGGTTCCTACATCCTGACTGCAGAGGAACCATGGTCTATCTTGTCCTCAGTCACCAGGTGATGTTGACCACCCCAGATAGCCATCATTATTCTCACAGGGCTACATGCATGCAGTCACTCGAGTGACTTAGGTGTCATTTTGTGTCTTTGTTTTACCCCTGCCCCCATTTAGCCTCCCTTCCTTTCTCTCCAGACACTCTTCTCTAGGCCTGGGACACTTACTCAGAAATTCACCTCTAGAAAAGGGAAAATCCATCCATCTGCTACCAGATTGCATAAAACTGTCTTCAACTTTGATACCCAAAAGATAGGGTGATCAGCTTTATTGAAGCCATGCCATCTATACATTCCCAACACTTACCTTTTATCTTCTTGCCTTAACTTGTGGGTCTTCTCTAGGCTAATGTGGTGGTGGGTATGTTGGCATTGTGAAGGTAAAGATGATGGTCCAGTTAATTTGTCATACTGGCGAAACCACAGTCCCTTCAAGACTCAGGTGACACAGACGCAGGGAACCCGCACCCAGGAAAGAACCTCCTACTTTCTCGCTTTCAAAATTCTGTTGCTTACCTCCTAGTGAGGTAAGATATGCAGGAGATTTTGGCATTCTAAAATGATAGCAACTGAAAGAAAAATAATGAAGACTTAGGCAACAATGTTAATATTTTTAAACTTTCCTCGTCCATTCACACTTTTTTTTTCAGTTTCTCCTGAGTCCTGCCATTTATTGGACCCATTGCCATCTACATCATTCCAATACTTACCCTTCACAGAATATGGCGAAAGAAAGACAGGGTTGCATTGCCAGAACACTGGCCATCTGATGTGGGATCTCTTTCTGTATATGTGTTGCTTTCATTGGTTGATAAATAAAGCTGTTTCGGCCAATGGCTTAGCAGCGTAAAGCCAGGCAAGAAATCCTAACAGATATCTATATATAGAAAGAGAGTAGGCAGAGTCAAAGAGATGCCAAGTAGCTGCCAAAGAAGAAAGACCTTCCCAGTAAGCCACAGCCTCCTAGTGATACACAGATTAATATAAATGGGTTAATTTAAGATATAAGAGCTTGGTAGGAATACACCTAAGCTATTGGCTAAGCAGTGTTGTAATTAATATAGTTTTTGTGTGATTATTTGGGCCTGGGCAGTCGGAAACAAATGAGCAGTCTCTGCTTATAGCCATCTCTGTGAGACCATTGGTATAGAGAAAACTTTGCTGTTGGGGACAATACAAGCCTTGAAATTTCACTAAGACATGATCCTAAGGCCAGTCTGAGACTGTAGCAAAGGGTGACTCTCAACCCCGGAAGGCTGACTCAGGTCTCTTGATATTCTTTTTCTCAGGCCCTAGAGACTATACTTAGTCTTGTCTGACAGTTTTGACGTCTAAAGAATGAAGCCAAGTCAAATGTTTTAGTGATTGAAAAAGGAGGGAAGCAGGGAGTGACCTTTAATAAGGAGGGCAAGTAGAAGTTAGGCCACTGAACAATCTTCTCATTTAAATCCAATTCAGAGTGATTTCCTGTTCTCTGAAACACCTGCCTTGGTGTCCTAGGGAAATGGGGTGGGGTGAGGGGGAAGTATCACTAGCTTCTTGAGAGTAGGAGAGGTGAATGCAGAAGCAACATTTTTCAAAAATGTAATATTTTAATAATTCTTTGAGAGTCTCATATAATGTATTTTTATCATATTTATTCCCTACCAGGATCCTCCTCCTACCTCCTCCCTGATCCAATCCAATCTCTATCTTGCACTCCTCTTTTTTGTCTTTCATTTATATGTATATATATGCATATAAAAACATAATACAGCCATCTGACTTCATTTATTGTTGTTCCTATGTATATGTTATCAGAGTTGAATAGTTAGTATTGAATAGTCAGTCAGAAGACTCGTCCCTGAGGAAGATGGATTCTCACTCTCTAAGAAGTTACCAATTGCTTCTACCTTTCCATCTAGGGGTGAAGCTCCATACAATTTCCCCCACCAATGCTGGCATGTCAACTGGTGTTATAATTTTGTAGGTCTTGTTTAGGCAACCGTAATGTTGAGATTTCATGGCAGCAGCTCCCCTGGCTTTTGTAGAAGACATGTTTATTGCAGCAGTTGCTTAGCTCCTCTGGCTCTTACAGTTTTTCTGTTCTTTCTTTCAAGATGTCCCCTGAGCCTTAGGTATTGTTATAGATGTTTCACATGAGGATGAGTGATGGAGGAGGGTCATCTGCCTATGTTATTTTGGGTGTAAAGCTAACCGTGTGGGAGCTGGGCGGGACAAAAAGCAGGCCAGCCCGCTTGCCTCTTTGCTACAGATGAGCACTACATGGTCAGTTTTTTTCTTTTGTGAACAGTTGTGGACAAGTAATTCTTTTAACTCATTTGTTAAACAGCTCAAGTACATCAAACACTTTTATTTTACTTTTTGTGTGTGTGTGTGTGTCCACATCATGTGTAGAAGCCAGAGATTGATGTTGATGTCTTCCTCAATCATTCTTTACCTAAGGTTTTGTGGCAGAATACCTTATCTAACCTGAAACTCACTTCTGCTAGACTAGTTGGCCAACAAGCCTCGAAGATTTCCCACCTCTACCTTCCTAACACTGCGCTGCTGTGCCAGTCTATTTCTCTCTTATAGGTGATGGGGATCCGAACGTAGACCCTCATACTCACAGATTAAACGTTTACTAACCGAGTCATAGCCACAGCTCCCAAATACTTCTAAAGCACACCAATGTTAGTGTTATTACCCCCGCTTTACGGGGAGTGAAGCTGAGTTCTAGGAGACCAGATGGCTAATGACAGCTAGAATGTAGAAGAGCTCGGTACCTCTCTGGCTGCTTCTCCCTGGATTCCAACTCATGAGCTTCTGCTGATAATAATGACTCTCTACTCCAGCGTTTAAAAACTCTACTCCAAAATATTTATATTTATTTGTTGAGGTTAGCATTTATAACTTTATTTTTCACTCCTCAGGGTGACTTAATGTACATTGATAGCTGAGAATCTTGTCCCTCTCATACATATATTTCTGGTCACTAGGTCTATAATGACCTATGACATATGTTAGAGAAATGTTTACTGACTAGTTCTGTGTGTGTCTGTAGAAAGAGGGAAGAACATTGTGAGATACCACCAAGTTAGTTATAGACTTTTTATAGAAGCTGAGATGGACTATTTGGGGTTTTTGTCAAAGAATGACTAAGGAAAACTGCCATTCTTCTCTTTCTCAAAGATGTTTTCCAAACCTTTCTTTGCAGGTGGTGTGGTCCTCAACCCAGCCTATTACGGCATGCCGGGCCACACCAACACCATGATCCATGAGGTGGGACATGTCCTGGGACTCTACCATGTATTCAAAGGAGTCAGTGAAAAAGAATCCTGTGACGACCCCTGCAGAGAGACAGTGCCATCCATGGAGACAGGAGACCTGTGTGCTGACACTGCGCCTACACCCAAGAGTAGGCTGTGTCGGGACCCAGAGCCAGCGAACGACATCTGTGGTCTCACCCACTTTCCAGGGGCTCCATTCAGTAACTACATGAGCTACACAGGTATTACCACAGACTCAATGTTTTTGTTTTGTCTTAAGGTCACATAAGTGTCATTAGGAATTGGTAGGGTGTATGTAGTTAAAGGGAGCCAGGGAGGTTCATGTCCCAGAAGGATATTTTGTGTTGGATAGTCCTTTATTTTCCATGTGTTTGAAGGATTTGACAAAAATGCCGAGATATTGCGGTCTTGTTGAGTGGATTCTCTTCCATTAGTTTTTGAAAGTGAAACACATTTGTATCATGCATAGTTAAAATGGGACCAAGTAACAACAATCCCCTTGCGATCTCTTCCAGGTTTTACAATGTAATCACTCTCATTGAGGCATTTCCCTGAAGACTGTCTAGTCTGACAGTGATAAGTCACAGGTCTTTGGGTGTAGATGTCCCTTCAGCACTTTTACAGATCGTTAACAAATTGACTTGATTAATTGAAGTGTTAGAAGCCTTTTATCTTACACTGTGCAAGAAATCAGATTCTCTTACCAGCACAACATTGATTTCTCACTTACCTTTCATGTACTGTAACCCAAAATTTCCCTGAGGAAAACTGTATTGTGTGGTCTTGTCCTTTTGGGGGGATAGCTCCTGGATCATCTACCTTACCGGTGTATCAGACCTTCCTTATTTCTGGCAAAAAGTAACACTAAGTATTCTTCTAATACTGAGCATAATTATAATTAAAATTGACAGCTAATTTGACTTGATCACCTCTGTCAAGGATGAAGGAATGTTAATTTTTAGTTCCATGTTTTACTAAAAGGCAAATACCAACCCCTGCTCATGGCTTTGCAGGTAAGAGAGAGCAATGAGCTAACTGGGTCTGCCTGTGGCCTTCCAAGATGTCTCCCTCCAAATTTCATTTTTGTGAACAATGAATTGAGTTCATAAGCGTCAACAGCTCTGTTGACCTTAGCCAGGACTAGGTGGCCTTGGAGATGCAGCATCTAGGAGCAGAGGCTCCTTAAGTTCCACCTTTAAGTGTGGCAGAGACAGTGTGGAGAAGCAGATGCAGGGTTTTTGGTCTACTCTAAATAGAAAAGCCGTGAAATGAAGATAACTCCTGTTCAACCTGATGGCTTGTATAATGAATACACTGATTTTGCTGACTCTGAAAGAAAGACTGGGGCCATAATTCCCATCCCTGAAGTTTCCTTGACGTTTCGGCTTCTGCTTCACTGAACAGCTCCAGTGAATACTCCCAGGGCCTGGTCACAGGGTGAAGAGACCCTCTGCTGAAACACTGCCATCTGGTGGTTTGCTCAGTATGCAACTGTCAGTCCCGGACAGTGGTTCTCCACCTGTGGGGTGGTCGCATATCAGATATCCTGCCTAGCAGTTCTTTACATTATGATTCATAACAGTAGTAAAAATTACAGTTATAGAGTAGCGAAGAAAACAATTTATGGTTGGGGTCACCACAACATGAGGAACTGTATGAAAGGGTCGCGACATTAGGAAGGTTGAGAACCACTGTCTTCAGACAATCGTGTGACTTCATGACCAGAGTCTCATCCTAGGACAAGCCAAGAATATAGCAATGAGATTGCTTCGGAAAGAAGCAAGTTCTATGTCTCTGTTTTTCCTCTCCTTCTCCTGACTTTCTAGAGAAGAAAGAATTTCTTTACCGAGTGTAATGTTTTCTGAGTCTAATAAACACGAGATGTAGGGCGCTAGGAATAGTGAGAATGGAGTGAGATTTTTGCCCTGCCTTTAGACACTGGTACAGGTTCAGCCTTCGCATCCTCTTTTGTCTCCACAGATGATGCCTGTACCGACAGCTTCACCCCTAACCAGGTGGCCCGGATGCACTGCTATTTGGACCTTGTATACCAGCAATGGAGTGAAAGCAGAAAGCCCACCCCCATTCCCATCCCACCCGTGGTTATTGGGCAAAACCACACGTCCCTCACTATCCACTGGCTGCCTCCTATTAGTGGGGTGGTCTATGACAGGTGAGAGGGGTGCTCCACTGTCTTGGAATCATTGCCAAAGAGAGAAAAACTATAAAATGAGGGGAATGCCTATTGGGATGTAAACGTGTACATGGCTGTCCAGGGACACCTCCTGAGCCTGCTCTGGGCTCAGCTCCTTAGCAACACTAAGGGTGTCTCATGGGAGCCAGAGGCTCATCATGTGTGTTTATTCCACACAAGGATGGCCCGGCAGAATTGGCAAAGCGTAGTCCATCTGTCTTAACCAGCTGTCTGCAGGGTAAGGCTTGCTCCTTGGACAGTGGTGACTGGGGAAAGGGAAGCAGACCATGTTTCTTTAGTCGGTTCTCGGGTGAAAAGAGAAAGTGTGGGAGTATACAAACTCAACACAGCATTTCTAACGCTGGCTCTGCCTCCGGCTGAACCCTGTGCTCATCTGTCTGGAGTGGTTACTCTCTGTTCTTACTTGCCCCCTCTACTGGCAACTAGTGCTTTTGTATTCCCCCCCCCGTGGACTGCCATGGTAGACACTTAATACATACTCACTGAAGAAAATCACAGCACCTGAAGCCAGCTGTCATTCTTCTTTTATTTACTTATAGAACTAAACCTCAGGAATTCTTTATTAAAACGAGAGAGAGAGAGAGAGAGAGAGAGAGAGAGAGAGAGAGAGAGAGAG
>LOJH01002446.1:19659-30042 GCA_001685095.1 Ellobius talpinus
AGAGAGAGAGAGAGAGAGAGAGAGAGAGAGAGAGAGAGAGAATGAGAGAGAATGCTCAGAAAGCAGTTGGCCTTGTCACTTAGTATAGTTATCTCTACATAGTCTGGTTACTCCAAGTGTGATGCTTGTAAAAACCTCTTCATAGACTGAATCATCTCATAGACATCTCCAGAGGAATTGCTGAAGCCAGTCATGTTCTCATTCTTACGGACACAATAAGAATTGAGCAGGCAGGCCCAGATACACTCATAGACCCAGGAGTCAAAAGAGGATGGCTGTCAATTTGCAGCATGACATAGCAGTGTCCTGAGAAAGGGGCCAACTATAGGGGTATGTACAAAGAAGCAGGGGCCAGAGTCTCAGAGAAGCAAGGTTAAGCACCCCTGCAAAGATCACATCTGAATATGTAAAGTAGACGTTTGCAAAGCAAGGATGCTTGAAAAGCCTATTGGATCATTTTAAGGGACACGTGTTTTGTGGAGTGATGTGAAGAGCATGGAGAATTTGGATCATAGTGCGATGGAGCTTGTGCTAGAAATATAAAGTGTATGAAGAGACTGCAGGAGGTAAGGCTGGAGCTAGGCTGTGATGCCACCCAGTGCTGGTAAGAATTATGATCCATTGCTGCGGGCAATGGAGAATCAAGGGATATTACCCTCCACACTCTACTTTATGCCTGTAAGTAAAAGTAGGGGATTAAACGAGCCAGAACATATAGATAATTCACTCTGCAACCCATTGTTTAAGCAGGCAGGTATATTTATTCTGTGCCTTTCTTGCCATAGAAAGGGGGTTTATATGGTTCAGGAAAATATGCTTGTTTTTTAGTTAATGATTCTGGGACAAGAGGTCCCTTGCATCTCAGAGGCTTCTTCATGACCCTGTTCAACTTTCTTCTTTTCTGACCTTGAGGTTTCTCATGGCTTGTGCAGAAGGACATGGATTGCAATGATAATTGTGCCCTCTTGTCCCCGTGGGTCTGATTCACCAGTGACACCTTTCTTCTCCAGAGTCTTCCTGATTTCTTTTCCCTAGTCAACATAAGAACACTCCCTTCTTCATGCTTCCTCTTCCCAGGGCCCCTGGCAGTACGTGTGATGCCTGTGCTGAAGATGGGACATTTCATCAGTATGTACACAAGGCTTCCTCGGGGCGGGTGTGTGACTCTTCAGGTTACTGGACTCCAGAGGAGGCTGTGGGTAAAGTACCATGGATTTTTTCATTAATATTTTTGTGTCCATTGAGCACGGGTATTGGATGAAGCAGTGGTTTATGTTTGTGTGTTTTTGCACATGGGTGAGGGAGGGTTTGCTGAAAATTTCCAAGGTCTTGGAAACACTGCTGGTGCTTCTGCATGCTGAGTGTCTTCTATTGGTGTAATATGAACGTCCCATGGCTGTAAGGATGGGAAGACTTAACATAGACGGACTGAGAAGTCAGCCCTTCTCAAGAGTAACTCAGGGTGAACTAGGGCCAGAAATGTTGCATATGCCTTCTAGTCCCCGAAGCACCTTTGGTGCATGATGCTGCAAGCTAAGTGCTTACTCCTCTTTATCAGAGAGTAATAGAGAACACATTGCAGAGCACACTCATGAGCTGGCTGAGCAAGTCTGGGTGGGGGCAGGGTGGACTAGGTGTTCCACACGGATCGTTCTCATCTATGCTATTTTATGAGACTATTAATCACTGGTACTGGTTGTGCTTTGAATGTGATCTAAGCTAGGCTCTAGAAGGGAGAAGATGTTTTTCGTTATTTCATTTCCTGTCCCTCCCCTAAATTCTCGAACAGTCACATACTCACATATGCATATCAGGATCCAGAAGACAAATTCAAACAGCAGGCTTTTCCGTGCCAGTGCAGAAAATGCTGTGGACATGGCTTCTAGCATTTCTCAAGAAAGGCCTTGACTTCTGCCTTCCCCTGTTTTTGTTTGGATGGTTGATGGATGGGTTTGTTGTGTGGCTCCTGTTTGTTGTTATAGTTAATTTTTTCAAGACAGGGTTTCTTTGTGTAGCCCTGGCTGTCCTAGAAATAGTTCTGTGGGCCATCGTGGCCTTGAACTCAGGGATCCACCTGCTTCTGCCTCCCAAGTTCTGGGAATAAAGGAGAGTGTTTATTATGCCTGACTCTTCACCATCATTTTTGATACCTACCTAATCATTATTTTCTAGAAATCCCCCTGTAGGTATTAAGATCCACAAAACTGCTGAGAAATATGTATTAGAAATTGTCAATTTGAATTAATTTTCAGTCCTGATTGTGACAAGAAAAACAGAACAATAATGATATATGAATCTGTAATGACTACCTAATGTCACCTTGGGCTCATAGTTATTCAAGTGATAGACCCTCGAGGAGAAAGCCGGGTAGAGGTGATTGACAAGACTGGTTATATATGAATCTTTTCAAAAGAGAGCACTTAAGAGGAAATCCACAAAGTGATGAGCTTTCTGTTAAAATTCTGAAGTCTCCTTCATCCTCTGACTACTGAGATGGGCTGTTCTTTTTCACTCTTTTAATGGTTGTTCCTGACGTAACTTTTCTCTCATCTCCCTAGGGCCTCCTGATGTGGATCAACCCTGTGAGCCTAGCTTGCAGGCTTGGAGTCCTGAGCTCCACCTGTACCACATGAATATGACTGTGCCTTGCCCAGCAGAAGGATGCAGCTTGGAGCTGCTTTTCCAACACCCGGTCCAAGCTGATACCCTCACACTCTGGGTCACTTACCTCTCCATGAACTCTTCCCAGGCACTCTTTGACATAGAGATCTTGCTAGAACTCAAGGAATCTGTACACCTTGGTCCCTTGAACACTTTTTGTGACATGCCGCTTACCATCAAACTCCACGTGGATGGGAAGGTCTTGGGAGTAAAAGTCTACACCTTTGATGAACGAATGGAAATTGATGCTGCTCTCCTAACTTCTCAGCCCCATAGCTCCCTGTGCTCTGGATGCAGGCCTGTGAGTTATCAGGTACTCCGAGAGCCTCCTTTTTCCAGTGGCCTGCCCATGGTGGTGACACACCCGCACAGGAAGTTCACAGACATGTAAGTTGTGCACCAGAATCTCCCAAACCATGGGACTTCCAGGAACTTGTCTTCAATTTGGTTATCTCTGCTTCTGCTTTTTAATATTCTGAGATGTATGCTTTTAGAGAAAAGATTTCACAGAAAAGGGAAAGGGAAAGCAAGTACTATGACTGCTAAAGTCATCATTATGCTGATGGAGAAGCTAGTGTATGAGGGCTTTCAGTTGACCTATTGGTATTGACACTAAAGTTGATCAGAATGATACTTTTCTGTCTTGAAGCAATTCTATTCTAGATTCCTTCTTGTAGCTTTCCAATAATATAGCATGGCTCTCATAATTTTCAAGTTATAGCCAGTTCCTCCATAGCTACACTAAAAGGTCACAGGTCTCTCAGATGCTAAGCACAGCTTCATGATTTATCCATATGTACGTCCACATTTCCTTCCTTTTCTTATTCTCCTTCTCCCTTTCTTCTTTCTTTTGTTTCTAGTTTTTACTTAATTTACTTAATGTCTTTCCTTCAACATTTAGTGAGTTCTTCTGTGCTCCTGGCACAGTGTGCTCAGTGTTGAGGAGACGGTCTAATGTAAGAATTGAGTGCCTGTCTTAGATGCTGGTATAACCAAAGGCAATTCCTCCTACTTCATAGTCTTCTTAGAGACTTCCTAGAGGGCACAACAGGGTACAATAAAGTTTTATCAAAGGGGATCCTATTAGGTGATTTTTGCCATCGTAGAAATGATCAGATTGCAATAAAAATCTTTATTGCATTGTTTTATGCATGGGCTGGGTCATTTCCTCTCAATTGTTTGCTTGATCCCAGGATGACATCATACACATACTGGGGCCGTTGCTGAGGCAGCTGACATGCCTGGGGATGTGAGGACCCTTTCCCTCACACTCAATCCTGATCCTGGGCTTCTCATAGATGAATGGCTGTTTCCAGGAGTGGTCCTTGAAACAGGGAGGGCAAATTCCACATCACTTGTCGTTTTCAATTCTTAGCTGGAAATGACTCTTGATAATGTTCCGTGAAGTTACATGAAAAGTTTCAAATTCAAATAATGAACTTCCTTTCTTCAAAAGGAGAGACGGCCATCACACAGACCCTAGATGTGCATCCTGGCTAAGGTAGACATTCAGTAACCCTCCACAGCTATAAAACCTATAAAGCTTCCAAATGTCCAGTTCACGCTCCAGTACATTTTTCTTTTTGAGGTTGTTTGCATCTTTGACATCAGAAGATTGAAAAGTGGTTAAAAATAAACATAAGTGGAAAGCAAATAATGAAACAGATTAGAAAGAAAAACCAGCATGATTTCACATCTGTAGCCAGGCAGTTGATAAGATGTTTGTTATATAATTATAGCCACATACAAATGTTTAAGGTCAATAATATCCTGTTTTATAAACAGAAAACTAAGGCTTACTCTACCCTTAGTTAGGGAGCTAGTAGATTGCAGTCCCAGGATTCAAACTCCATTTTCAACTGACTTCATCTTCAGAACACTACCTTTCACAGACTGAGGGCATGGGAGGCCTGGGGTACCTGCTGCCATGTTCTCCCCATAAGAAGAGTAAATGCACAATAATATTTCTGTTCAATCCTTTTCCCAGCCACAGAGATGCGTAAGACGTTTAAGTATGGTTGGACAAGAAGAAACCACCCAAAAAGGAAACCAACCGCCAGCATTGATTGGGATAAAATTGGGTTTGCTTTAGAAACAGCAGCTGGCACTCTGCAGAGAGGGTTCCTTTCTCAAAAGGGAAAACTAATTTGGAAATTTAAGAGTCTTTAATATTTAGGTGTTTTTCCTATTAAAATGCCTAAAAGCCAATACAGATGATTTGAAAGGTATTTTGGAAACCCCAAGACATTTCCTATTTGCTGGTTGTTGCATCAGATTGTGGGGTGGTGTCTCTGTGGTTGTTTTAAAGAGTCTTTTAAAGAAAAGAGAGTCTTGGCAGGAGAGTCACACTGGCCACTCATGGCAGCCTCAATAATTATTTGAGATCATGTCCTCCTAAATACTTGTTTCCTATCTTGACTTGGGGGATACTTTTCCAATCAGGACAAGCACTGGACAAAATTAAGATGAGCCAGAATTTATCTTTGAAATCAGCAGCTCCTTTCACGAGCCCCTTTCCTACTAAATAAATCTCTTGTCTCAGTGCTTCCCACTTAATACAGACCAGAGAGTCTGATACATCTCTTCCATCTCTCAGGTCAATGGTACCAACTCCATTCTTGGTATCTGGAGATAAAGATCAAATTAATGTGTCTCTAACTAGGAATTTTTACCCCTTCCCTGAGCAATGAGCTGTATTCTTGTGTTCTTTTATGAAATTCTTGTTGCAGCATTTTCAACGCAAGAGTTCTCATTTAAGAAAGTTGGGATTGGCAAGTCTGAGAAGGAACTTGACTGAGCCCACACACTGAAATTCTCAACTTCACTTAGTTTGGTTACTTTAAAAATATAGATTCCCAGCTTTTCAAAAATTGCTCTGTATTACCGTAGTTGAAAACACTACACGCCATCCACCTAGGTTCTCATGGACTGTTACCTTAAGTGTTAACTCACAGAACATGAATACATTTACTAACATAGAACATATGGGGCCTGTAGAAATGAGTATTTATGCAAACATGGGGCTGCTCATAGGATTGAATCCTGATCTTTGTTTCAGGCAATTGGCATGTCTCACATTTTGTTTCTCATACTAGTTCCCTTAAGCCCTAACTAACTACAAAGGACCCAGGGCATGCCACTTTGCAGATGTGATTGTCACAAACCCATTGGTTTCTACAGGGAGGTCATGCCCGGGCAGATGTATCAGTACCAAGTTCAAGCTGAAGTTGGAGGAGAAGTTGGAGAAGCTTCACCTCCTCTGAGGCATGTTCATGGAGGCCCTTACTGTGGAGATGGGAAGGTGACAAGGTGAGTCCTGTGAGCTGGGCTGTGCTCAGCTGCTCCTAGAGGCTCCGCCCTCCATTTGATACAAGGCAGCAAGGAACTGCATGAGTCACATGAAGAAATCCCCAACCTGGGATCTTGAGCAGTCACTGGCACCTCTGCATAGTTTGAAGGGTACCCAGTTTTATTCAGCACTGGTCCTCAGAGTGTTGAGCTATTAGGATTGATTCTCTGGGGCCCCCTTAAGGCACCAGTGAGGAACTTCAGGGCAGGGAGGTAGGGAAGGAATTAATATAGATGATAGTTAAATAATGCTGAAGGAGGATAGAATTTAGATCAATGTCTGTTTGCTCAGTTTTACAAAGTGGGTGTGATTGGTGGGAAGGGAGACACTCCAGTCACTGTGCAAATTTCTGTAAACATCACCAAGGGAAATATGGAATGATTCCTTCGGCTCCTTAAACATCCTGTGATCCCTTTTCTATTGACCTGTGTTATCAGATGAGGAAACTGGTTTGTCTGGAACTTGTCCAAGTTTAGCACTGACATATATTCAGTCCCAGAAAACCCAGGACAGCTGGTCAATTCTTATCCAGCTACCCTTATATAAAGCTGCTGGAAGTGGGGATCTAGGAGGCAAAGTATGATGCATTGACAAATTCCACATCTTATGAAGATGGCCCAGTTTTTAGTGACCAGGAAAATATATGTTCAATTTTGTATCCTTTTATGGGACTCCGTCTGACTAGTGATCACCAAACATTGTTTATCTTGGTCTTCTGAGATCATCAAGCTAAGGTATAGTCCTATCCCATCACACTAAAATATAAACACTAAATATTCTTTCCCATATGAACACAGCAGAAGTCACCTAAATATGGAAACCTCACTCATGTGTCCTCACTCCTCCCTAATCATCCTCAGCGTGATAGCTCTCTTCTTGTTCCACTCTCCAACTGTGGCTCCCACAAGGCCTTGCGATAACATTTGCCTGGGCATATGTAGCAGAGTGTAGTTCGGGGCCATTTTCCTAATTTGGCAGCCATATTTACTGCTGTTCTTTGAAGCAGCTTAGCTAGAGGCAGGCAGTTCTCTGCCATTGGGTCTCACAAAATTCCACGCCAAAATGTACTGCTTAAGCTTCCATTTGCATTCCGTGGCTGTCTCATCAGTGCTGTTGTCCAAGGGAAGACATTTCTGAATCCCAGCTATGCTTCAGCTTGGGGCACCCCAAAACGCAAGACAAATAGGAGTCAGGCAAATTGTTTAACCTACTTGGTTCCAAACAGAAGACTATCAAGCTAAGCACTGGGAGAGACCCTAAAGCTTTGACCAGTGCGCATTCAGAAGTTGACTTTCTCAAGACATGCTGTCCACCTACCATCTGAAACATGCAACACTCGAGACTTCAAAACGTGCTGGATGCAAATAAGACATGCAATGATTATTTCAATGTAATTTAAGGCAATTCAGTTTTCAAACTGAAACTCAATTTAGTTGCTGGAAACCCTTGAAGTATAGCTTGAAGATTTGGGACAACTTGGATAGATGAATTGACTTACTCGACTATGAATACAAAATTGAAGTAAAGGTCAAGTATTTGAAGTGAGATTGAAGTGAAAATGAATTTTAAGTGCAGTAGACTTCAGGTGTTTGGAATACAAAAGGAATATTACATGTCTCATCAATCATTTTCCATTGATTAAAAATTCAAATGGTAATGTTTTAAGTACCCTCAGTTGGATGAAATAGTTATTGTAGCTAGTTTTATCTGTTTCTTTTACTTTTTAAGTTACTATTAGAAATTTCAAAATTGTATGTATGACTCTCATTAGATTTCTATTGGGCTGCACTGCACAAAATGATATGCAATCTGCTTGTGTTAATTGCTTAAATTTTCTTCAAAATAAAATTGTAAAGTTGTCTCTTTCCAAGACTATGTCCTAAAAGTCAGACAGGGAAACATCAGTGTAGACCAGCGGTTCTCCACCCAGACAGGGAAACAGTAGTATAGACTAGGGTTTCTCAACCCAGACAGGGAAACATCAGTGTAGACCAGTGGTTCTCCACCCAGACAGGGAAACATCAGTGTAGACTAGGGGTTCTCCACCCAGACAGGGAAACATCAGTGTAGAGCAGGGGTTTTCCATCTTCCTAATGCTGCAGCCCTTTAATACAATTCCTCATGGTGTGCTGACCCCCAACCATAAAATTATTTTTGTTGCTACTTAATAAGTGTAATTTTGCTACTGTAATGAATCATAATGTAAATATCTGTGTTTCCTGATGGTCTTAGGCAACTCCTATGATAGGATCGTTAGACACTCAAAGAGGTTGTGTCCCAGGGGTTGAGAAGTGCTCGTGTAGACCAGTCCTCTTTCCACACACGAGTAAACTAAGAATGGTGTTTTGAAATACTTCCCGAATACCACACAATAGATTAGGTACCTAAGGTAGTCTCTGATGAACCATATTGCCTTTGTATGAAAAGAATGTAAAGGGTCTAGAGAGATGGCTCAGTGGTTAAGAGCACTAGATACTCTTCCAGAGGACCTGGGTTCAAGTCCCAGAACCCATAAGATGGGCTCACAACTGTTCCTAACTTCAGTTCCAGGGAATCTGACACTCTCTTTAGACCTCTAGGGGTATCAGGTGCACAAACATACATCCTGGCAAAACATGCATGTAAGTTAGAAATAAATAAATCTTAAAAAGATTATTCAAAAATCTATGACGTAGATGTATTATATGTATGTATAGTGCAGTTTGAGGAGAAAGGGAATGTGAAATTTTTTAAAACTCTTTTTTTCCAGTTCTGGGGATTGAAAACAGGCTTTCCATAAATTGGGCTAGTATTCCATTACTCAACCGCACTACCATCTCCTCATAATTTCTTCAATTATGTTTCCTATGTTTTTATTCCTGTCTCCAGTTTCATCTGACAACTTAAAATATGATTTCTATGTTTTTGCATCTGTACCATAGTTTTAATTGATTTATAAACATTCTCATGTCTAACTCATCCTTAATCCATCCACATAGTTACCATTGAATAATGATTGGAGCTATTTGTGATATCCTGTGTCTGACAACCTTTTAGAATTCCAAATATCTCTGTATATGGAGCTATTGAACATATTGAAAAGTAAAGGAGAAAAATTGCAAGCCGTAACCACTTTATAGTAGCCAAATCTTAATTTTTTTCATGGCTGTTTCAATTGAAGGTTTCTTTTTTTTGTTTCCATAACAGGCTTTATGAAAGCAATTCCACCGTAGACTTAACTTCCGTACCCCACCCTACATTTACTCATCAACCGAGCATCAAAAATGACACTTGGATTTGATATCTAAAATAAAGATTTTTTTTTAAAAAAAAATAACGTTTTTCCCTTTCCCTGTAATATATGGTGTCTGCCACTCTGTGGTAGCAGGAAATAAAGACCATACTTGAGCCCTGGTTGCACCATTGACTATGCTTCTTTAAGCTCTTAGTTTTATGTACACAGGAGATTCAACTCCACAAAATTCTGACTTTTATAACTTCATCTGCATAAAGGAAAATGATTAAGTAAAAAAATGATAAAATGAATAGAAAATAAAATGACACAGATGAGCAGGCCTTGTTTTGTTGGCTTTGTTTTGTGAGAGGGGGTCTGACTTGGGATGTTCTATGTGTCTCTAGATATTGTGTTCCTCTGTGCTCAGGAAAATCAGCTACTGTTTAAAATAGCCAGTGTTTTTTAATTAAATGTATTAAATTCTTTTAAGTTAAAACAGTTAAAATTGCACACAATCCCATGTGATGTCTTTGTTATATTGTATGATATTTAAACAGGTTAAACATATCCATCTCTTCACATATAACAGTCTTCCATTAAAAACATTTCAAATTCTCTTTTCTAGCTTCTTGAATTTTCTACACGTTTGTTTTAGTCAGTCCATTGAGCAAAAGCATGCCAGGACTTGAGCCTATATAATTATAATTCAGAACACATCAATAAACCTTTCCTTGTCACTCCCTTTTCTCTGCTCACCTCAATTTCTGTTAGCCACCGTCCTACTTTCAATGTGCATGAGATCAACTTTATGTATCCACAATATGAACAAGATCACAGAATACTTCTCTTTGTGTGGCTACTTAATTTTACTCAACATAATGATTTCCAGTTCTACCCATGCTATCCAAAATAAACTGAATTTTTTCCCTTGAGGCTGGATAATATTCTACAGGATTTATGTTACATTATTTTTCTCCATTCATCAGCTGATTGACAGGTGGTTTCCATCTCTTAGCTATTTTGAATAATGCTTCAGTGAACATGGTAGTACATATGTCTCTTTGTTATACTAATTCCATTTCTTTTGGATATACCCAGGAGTGGGATTTCAAGATTACATATTAACCCTTTGTGTGTGTGTGTGTGTGTGTGTGTGTGT
>LOJH01002446.1:30077-42930 GCA_001685095.1 Ellobius talpinus
TGTGTGTACGTTTGTGTGTGTTGTCCTACTCTATTTCTTTTACCCATGTTTTCTAATTTGCATTGTAAATGGGTCATTTTCTTGATTTCTATTTCCTGTGATTAGTTATTAGCATATCGCAACACTGCTGTTTTGGTAAATTACTAGAGCTAATAAATAAATTAAGCAAAATTGAAAGCTACAAACCAGCTATTTCCAAGACCCCACTTGTCACAGGTCTGGTGAAGATCCTGCCAGGCACACTCTTGAGTCTCCCACAAGGTTCTCCCAGAAGTTCCTGTGCCACAATACACTTGATTCTAAGAATTCCTACAACCCACTGACCTAGCTAATCTACCATTTTGCTAAACTTACATATACTTTAAATATTTATTTTTTAAATATTTTTTGTAAATTATTAAGTATTTCCTTTTTGTACAACTTTCAATTTTTAAAGCACAGTGAGGAACTTAAATGGATTAATGATATCTGAGACAGAAAAGTCATTTTATGTGTGCCTAAATGTATATTTCTAGGAGTATTGGAGAAATGTGTGACGATGGAGACCTGTTGAATGGAGACGGGTGCTCCAGAGCGTGTGCACTGGAGGAAGGCTTCAACTGCGTGGGTGAGTCCAGGGGGTTAGGTCTTATGTTTAGAAATATATCAGTGTATTCTTGTGTGAATTCTTAGTGTCCTTTGGCTTACTGATAAAGCCGTAACACCAAATACTACAGATGTAGTCATTAATTTCTCACTTTAACCATGAAGAAACTAATAGGAGGCACAAAAGGCTTAAGTGATTTCTTTTCATTTATTTACCTGAACGTGCTAGGTAGAATTTGAGCCAAAGGAGTGCAGATCTAGAATTTCATGCTAAACAGATTGTACTGGTCCCTAGCTTGATATTACCAGGACATTCTCTCGAGTCCTCACACATATGCCAACATGCCAGATAAACAAGCAATAATGTAGATTCTACATACAAATTAGGGTCAGGAAATAATCTAAGCCTGAGTAGAAGCAAGATATCTTTTGATGTCTGTGTTTAGTAGGTGAGATCATAGATGCCAGCAGGGGGTCCTGGTGTTTTCTGGGGAATGAGTGGTTATCAGTTATAACTAGATGTCTTCTTCATATCTAAACCCCTTGGCATGAAGAGGTAGCACACAAGCCTCGCCCTAGTTATGATGAACGCACCCATGAACAGGTGCTTCAGAGGTAGACTACTTCCCTTCCTGTGCATTGAGATGATTGTCTAGAGTAGCAGTGCATCGAAAACCACTTCAGGGTCCTTAATTCTTAAGACACTGTAGTGTATCACAGTGCATAAAACTTATTATGTTGTCAGCTGCTACATAAAACATACAGATGCTTCTGTTCTCCACAGCCAAAGCTGAGCCACAGAATCTTAGTATCACCTACCTGCCCATCTGTCTAGCTAGCCACCCATCCAAACACCAATCTGCTGTGTGCCATGTATTAAGTAGCATCACATTTTATATTCAGCACTTATGGAATACTGACATCTGCTAGATTTTTCCCTCCCAGGTGTTCAGGGCAGGAGTGGCTTAGAGTCCAGCTTCGCTTTTAGAGATGTCTCTTCTACCCAATTCTGACACATGGGCATGCAGCTTTTGCTTACATAATTCCGGCAATGAAAAATGTACTCGAAACAAGCAATTCTATTTAACAATGGTCTTACCTGTTAAAATTTTCTTTCTCTCAGTTTTCAGTTTGTAAACTGAGTCTCAGACCATCTTAGTGACTCATCTAGAGGCATACAAGGCTCCTGCCAAGCCGGCCCTGAAACTTCACTTTCCTTCTGTTCAATCAAGTGAGGTTTTCTTACTCCTGCACTTCAGAGGATACATTCTTTCCTGTTTTATTTGACTCCCATTCAGATATTTGAAATGCCTCTTCACTATTCTTCTTTCCAACCCAAACACCCCCACATGTGATTAGGTTTCCAGACCTTTCCTATTTACCCCAACCTGGCACGCTATGTTTGGTCGATGCCCAGAAAGGAATCTAATCCCCCAGATGTGGTCTGGCTGTGCGGAGTGCACCGAACCAATCGACCCCCTCTTTTGTGCACAAGTATTTGTTAATGCCACCTCTGTTTGTATCATTTCTTCTTGGTAGCCATGCAGTGGTCACATACTGAAAATAAACACACATTCTCCGAACACCGTACCTCTCCAATGAAGCTCGAGTAGCTTTTAACTTAAGAACAGCATTCATGCTGTTCCTGTCACATTTGATCCTTCGACTCATATTTCCTCAGCCTCTAACACCAGTGAGACTATATCTCAATTACTTTAACTATACTTAAGTACTATATTTAAGTTTATGTTTAAGTTATTGACTGGGTTAAATTGATGTGGTATATTCCACTATTAGACATCTTTTTCGATGAATACATTTATCGTATGCTAAGTGTATGATTTTGCCCCATTGCTTTTCAAAATATTAGATTGGAAGGAACCATTGGAAACGCGATTTTAAATTGTTCTATTATTTTCTTGTGGAATGGCAAAAATACATAACGTTTTTTGGTTCTGTGGCTAAAAGAAAAAAAAAACAAGAAATAAGAAGGAGCAGTCCCTGAGTTATAGGTAGAAAATATATTATCTATGTATATAATTGTTATAAATAATAACAAAGGCAGAGAGAGAGAGAGAGAGCTTGCTCTGCTGGGAATGTTGTTTCAAATGCACACATGCTGAGAGGGTGCCATAAATTTGATAGACTACAGATGAAAGCCTTAAATGAGCTTAGAACCATGTCCTGTAGCAGGTGGCTTACACTGGCATGAAGAAGTAGATTTACCATGGAAGGGTCTTACATATGAGACAATTATTAAGGAAAATAATAACTATATTGGTGAGCAGCTGACAACTTACCAGGATATCCTTGCGGGGTTTCTGTGAAGAAGAAAAAATGAGAAAGCATGCTATAAGAATAATAAACCTTAGAAATGGTTTTACTGAGTCAGTGCTGGATGGTGTGGATTTGTTTTGAATCGTGATTCTATTTCAGTGTCCTGTTTCTTTAAGTAGAACTGAGAAATTGGGTTGTGCTATTAACACTAATTGTCCTGCACTTTGGTAGAATTTCATAGATGGTTTTATAAGTGTACCCAAGCTTTCTACACTGAAGGAAGCCAGTCACAAAGAAGCAATGCTGTTCACCTAGTAGGAACTGCCCTGTGTGGACGGGTGGGACTTGCCCAGTGTTATCCAAACTCATCTTCCACCTCCAATAGTTGCCCGCAAATATTCCTGTTTTGTTTGTCTGCCCTGTTTCAGTATAGGTGGTACAGGGTACACTCTCACTAAGTCTCACTCACTAAGTCTCACTCAAACCAAGCCCCATAGATTGTGAGGGCCACTTCTCAAGTCACACAAACTCATTTAGACTTGCCTATCTCATTTATAAAACAAGCTATAATAATAACAAGAAAGCTAGAAACCTCATGGTTGCCCTAAGCTGATACAACTGATGCCTATAAGACTTGGAGTCTTTGCAGCACAGTTTCTTACAGTTTCTGAGCAGTTATGTGCTCAGAGAAAAATGTCTCAGTGGTAAGAGTAATTTTTTAAAAAAATCATAATTTGGTGAAGAACCCCTTAAATAATTGAACATTAAGAAAACCTACTGAAGGAGATTCAAATATATATATATATATATATATATTATACTATTTATTTAAATTCTATTTCTGCTTTTTTCTATGTCCTTCATATTTCTAACATATTCAATGTTTAGTTCAACATTACCTAAAATACCTTGACTGGGCATGGTAGCACAGACCTATAATTCTAACACTCAAGAGACAAGAGAATCAGGAGTTCAGTGTCAGCCTGGGCTCCCCAAGATGCTGTCTCGTTAAAACAAAGAGCACAAATAAGATGGAATCAACTTTCTTCCTACGACCAGTTCATAATGTACTTCTCTCTTTATCCTTCTCTCCCAACTCCACTATTTCCTATGACTTCATTAGGTTTTGCTTCTTCCCTCATAAAGGGTGATCCCTCTTCTCCAAGGGTATGGCGGTTGATGTTTTGGTGAGTACTGTGCAACCTGGTCATCACAGGATTGTCTTTAGTGGACTGGAGAACAATTGGTTGGAACAACCATACTACATTTCTTCAAAGACATATAAAAAAAATCCCTCAAATGTCATACATATTTTTTTTGGCAGGAGAGCCAAGCCTTTGCTACAGGTATGAGGGAGATGGGATTTGTGAACCTTTTGAGAAGGAAACCAGCCTCATAGACTGTGGCCTCCATACTCCTGAAGGACACTTGGACCAGTGGGCTACCCAGGCATATTCCTACCACGAAGACAAGAAGAAGTGTCCTGCTTCTCTGGTAACAGGAGAACCTCATTCTATGGTAAGTGAAGACAGCTGAATGGAGTCCCGGCTGGCCCTCAGTGTTTAGAGATCTTACATTTTAGTCAAGATGTTAGCATTCAATTTTGCCCTCACTGAGATCAGAATATGTTGTGGGATGTTTTACTCTTTTGCCTTTTTGGGGGGGGGCCCACCACCCAGCTCCCAAATAAATCACACACAGAGGCTTATGATTACTTACGAATGCCCAGCCTTAATGTGACTTCTTTCTTGCCAGCTTTTCTTGTCTTAAATTATCCCATTTACCTTTTGCCTCTGGGCTTTTATCTTTCTCTATTTCTGTAGACCTTTGTCCCTTCTTTCTCCATGACTTGCTGTGTAGGTGGGTGGCTGGCCACTGACATCTTCCTCTCCTCATTCTGTGACTCTTCTTTCTCGCCTTGTTTTTCCTTTTATGCTCTGCCCGCTAGCCCCACCTATCCTTTTTTTCTGCCTTGCTATTGGCTGTTTATCTCTTTATTAGACCATCAAGTGTTTTAGACAAAGTATCACAGCTTCACAGTTAATCAAATGCAGCATAAACAAAAGTCACACACCTGAAAATAATATTCCCCAACAAGAACAAAATAGTGTTAGCTGAAAACCTAGATTAATCATAAAATCCTGTAATTCACATGCACACTACTTGATCTCAACAACTTTTATTCAGTAAATCAAGGCATATGCAAGCATCTCAAAGTTTAGCATAGACTTGCAGCTGTTATAAACTATATTTGGGCTCAATGTGTTGGATGATTTAGTGTAAAATGATAAAAAGCAGCAACAAGAAATCAGAAAGTTTGAATTGGACAGCTAGATCCACTAGTATTACTGTTATTACATGACTATGACAAGTCACTTAACCAGTATGGATTTTTATTTGTTACTATCTTTTACATTTAACAGGCCAGTGTAGAGTTAATTGAAAATTTAAATATATATAAAATGTAAAAGTGTGACTTGATTTAAGTTAGTATTGAAGGAATGCCAAAGTTAGTAGTTAGTAAATTAGGTGACTCTTTTCCCCTGACCATCTGCCAACATAGTGGGAGATCTTGGGAAGACTCTAAGAGGCTATACTAATAACATTATTGAACTGAGGTTGAACACTAAAGACAAGATGAAGGGCAGTTGGTTCTTTGGGTACCATTCCAGATGCTTTCATTGCCAAATAGACTCTTCCATCCATTGTAACAATGGGCAAGATGTCTACAAAAGTAAAAGCTAGCAGCCCTCTGAGTATTATAGGCCAGGATGAAATAAGTGTATTTTAAACCCCTGCTTTGAGGAAGCCTTTCTGAGTGAGTAGAGGAAGCTAATCAATGTGCCTATCGGGTGTCTTATCAAAGATGCAAGTATCTAGATTCCAGCACTTCCATTCTTTGTAGTTTTCTTTTTTCCCTGTGAACACGGTTGTTGCCTCTGTAAGCATGAAGTCAGCATTGTGAGTGTGTGTGTGTGTGTGTGTGTGTTACTTGGGTTTCAGAGGTTTGCACAGTCAGCAAATATTCTGTCACTGTGTTAGGCTTCCAGAATCTTGCAACCAGCTTTTAAGAGAAGAAGAAAGCAGGTCAAAGGGAAGTTGGTGTATGCCAACTGAGTGTTTGCTCATGTTTATTGTGAAAAAAGCAAATTTTCTGGAGGCTCAATACTGTAGATTTTCATCTATCTTATGGTCTTCTTAATCACCCCTATTTGTGGCAAACCTTGAGGAAATGAACATTTACATAACTGGATAACTTTGAACAAAGTCAGTGCTCGTTAATAAAAAGGTGATGGACAAGATACAATGAGGCAACTAGCCTCTTGTGCCACACTCCTTTGCCAAGTCTTGGCTTCTTTCTCCTTAGAGTTCTGGTACCCAGTGACAAAAAGCCAGGAAAGTTGGCAATTCTGAGTTCACGACAGCTCTCTGAAGTGGCTTTTAGTCTAGCCTAAATGTCTTCACTAAGTGAAGGAGGAGACATTTCCTGAAGTTCTGCTTCTTGGGATTTCTACCCAGCCAAGTGCTCCCAGCCTGCGTGACTCAGTAGTCTCCCTCTTAGGCCAGTTGCTGCTGATTGATAAGGACCTAACCATCACCCTGAAAAGACTTGCAAAGTGAATTATTGGATTAGTCCCCTGAAGTGCGCCAGAATAATTCTTTGGGCAAGACTCCATGCTGATGGTGGGCAGAGAGTTGTCCTGTGTGTTTTCTACCTTAGGAAGATATATCTTTTTTTAAAATTGATTTTTATTGAGCTCTAAATTTTTCTCTGCTCCCCTCCCTGTCTCTCCCCTCCCCTTCAACCCTCTCCCAAGATACATCTTGAGGGTTATAGCATTGAGAAATTCTTCTAACATGAATTGGGGTTTTTCTACATTCTAACTTCTGCCTTCTGTATCTAACAGTGTGGTCATTAGGCAGAAAAGTTGTCTCTGTGCTAGAGAGCATCTGACTTCATTTACCTCCTGCACTCCAGACTTAATTTGGGACTGAAATTGCTTTTCAGAATTGCACTACACATCATCCAGACTCATCCCCCCACCATCTACTTCCTGGATGGTTTCCCTGTGTCTTCAGTTTGAAGAGAGCCCAGAATGAAGGCAGTGAGCAGTCTGAAGATAGCCTGCAGAAAGACGAGATTTGGCTCGAAGTAAGTGAGCCAAATATTTATTTGTAAAACCTGTAAATAGGGATATACTTGTGTGCACGTGTATGGGTAAAATGGGACATTTGACTGACTTATTAGAGTTTTTCTTTCTGTTACCTCAAAGTATTTACATCTTAAATTTATTTAAAATTGACTTTCTTTGAAGTTTGGTCTTCCGTACAAGTAATCACTCTAGGGAAATAACATGCACCATGACATGCAAAGTTAGAAATACCATAATTGCCATGGAAATCAAGGAATAGGGCTTTTAATGTCACTGTCACAAGACTTTTTTATGTGTTGTATCACAAACATATCTTGTAGTTTTGCTTCTACTGACACAGATTTCTTTTGCGAAATTGTTGACTGTTTTTGTTACTTGAGATAGCGTCTCATGCAGCCCAGGCTGTCCTCAAACTCTGACCCTGAGCTCCTGATCCTCCTACTCCACCTCCTGAGTGTTAGGATGACAGGTATGCACCACCACAAACAGCTTATGTGGTGCTGGTAGGGGATATCAAGGTTTCACACACATCGTGTGAGATCGATTCACAGTTTCTGCCCCGTGGGTGTTCAATAGATCCAGAACCAATCTAATCCAACTTAGATCCTCTTTGCTGCACATCACTTTTGTCAGAATCCAGCAGCAGTCTGCATGAGTTGGCTTGTGTGTTGACTCTATCTTTTATTTATTAATTCTGCATTTTGCTCTACTAGATCATATGTTTTGGGGAATATTAGTACACCTTTCAGAACTAAACATTTTATTCAATCTTAAAATCACATAGTGTAAGTCTTAAAGATTCTCCATTTTCTTTCCGAATATATTGGCCGTCTCGATTATTGTACTTTACATTTTATATGAATTTTATAATTAGCTATTAGTGTTTTTTAGTCTTGCTAGGGTTTATCATTTTCTATAACTTTTCACTTATCTTTTCATAAAACAAATACAAAATGTACAGTTTGTTTTTCATTATTTTCTTCATTTTTATTATTTGTTTTTATGGTTGTGAATATTCTAGTCAAGTGTTCAGCCATTGAGCTACAACTATGCTTTTAACTTGTGTTTCTTTTTCTGGTAACTTAAAATGATGTTTTGATAATTGACTTTTGTCCTTTCTGCCCGCCCTCACACAGAGGTAGTCCTCAATCTATGTAGTATTGTGAGATCACACAATGATTATAAAAAGTGAGCAGCAATCAATAAGGAGATTACGGCTGCTTCATGGCCCTTAAAACATTTCTTGTCACTTCATATGCTCTTCCATTTTAGTTATGCGTATGTGGGAAAGTAAAAGTAATAGAGCTGCCTTTTGTCTCTAGTTCACTACTGCTTAGAACATTGGCAAAATAGCAGATCAATGTGTTACACTTCTTGGCAAAAGCTTCAAAGATACCAAGGGAGTTTTACCCTTGCTTGCCTTTTTCTTATGTGACTTCTATGACAGAGCTGGTGTGTTTTTAGGACTTGGTGAATTTTTTATGCCTTGCTTATACTGATAACCATAGACCAGTTCCTGAAAAGTATTCCTCACTCTTTGGTAACATGAAATATCCCGGTGAGGTTCTTTAACATGAACTTTTTCTTTTGGTCAAAGCTACATTCCCTACTTTGCGGGGACAACTTCACTCCACTGCAGTCCTCTGCCTGTGAGTCTGCACTCTTGAACCCCCACCATTCTTAGAGCTGGTTACTTCTTCCCCAACACCATTGTCCACTGTCCAGGTTTCACTTCTAGCATTATCATGTTTCTGTGTTGCATTTTCACCTTGTTGACTTCTTCTTTTGATTATCCATCATGGCAGATTTTCACATGTGTTTGTCACTGGGGAAAAAGTCGAAATCACATGTGTATTATGTGTGTAACCCAAATCAAAGCTTCATTCAGGTAGTGAGTGTAAAGAGGAAATATTTTATCAATATGAAATAGTTCTGGTCACTAAGAGATTAATATTATTAAGCCACATTAAAGTCATGACTTTAGCAATGATGGGATTAGTCTATTGGTCAGAATTCAAACATATTACTGGTATGGAGTTTTTTGATTGTTGTTACAAGATTGGCAGTGAAATGTTTATTCAGTTGCTATTAACATATTGTATCAACTTGACTTGAGTCATGTTGGTGAGTCCGTAGTTTTAAACTAATTTAATGACCATCATTTGTAGTATGCACATTAGAAATTGCCATATTTCTTCAAATTCTTATATCTTTCTTATAAATTATCTTCTTAACTAAAAAGTGTGTTTTTATCTCTAGTAATGTTTATTCAATCCTTATATATTCCTATATTCTTTGATGTAGTCCTTCTTACAGTGTATTTTAAAACATACTTATCAGAATCACTTTAATGTGTACTTGAAACCATCAGTCTCTTTAGTGAGCCGAATTGCTTTATGCGGGCGATCTTTTATCTTCTCTCACTGGATTCTCTCTTCTATCACAATGAGTGAAGCGTTAACTGAACATCAGACGCTGAACACCCTGGAGAGATATTGGCTGACACTGTCTTTATTTTGAGATAGCTTTATTGGAATATGTATAAAGATTCAGGAAATATTACCTCAATTAAGTAAACAATTTGAAAGACTAGAACCTCTGTTCTTATTTCTGTGAGTCCCAATCTAATTTCTTCAGTTTTTTTCTTTGTTCTAAGAAATTCCCCCTTGCAAAGCTTAAACTGGGCCCTCTACTTTGAAAGTCTCTAACTTCCATGGCCTCAGCAGTATGTGCCTGCCAAGGACCCCTCCAGGGTTTGAGCCTGTCTCTGGACAGTCTTTGCTTCATTTATACTCTTATTTTGCACTGCTTTGGATATTAAAACTATTTCTGAGGCACAGAATGTCTGATTTCATTTAATGTGATTTATTTCCTTTGGAGAGATGTTGAGTCTTGAGTCCTGACAGATTTGTTTGTTCTCAAGCATCATCTTCATCTTATTTAATTTGTATTTTTAAAGGCATCCTGCTAGAGCATACTTCTTTTTTGACTATAAGCTACTCAGTTATATCCAGAAGCAGAAATCTCGACCTGAAACTGTTAATACCCATCAGTTAGCTGCCTCTTGTAGTTTAGGGTTGTAGCCTAGGCCTGTTCAACAGCTAATCTAGAAGAAGAACCTCCATATTATACAACAAAATCAAATCAAAGGTTATATTAGTGTGTAAAGTGTGCTAGTAAAATTTGATTTCATGAACCCATATGGTACCAAGTAAATTAGGAAGAGTATTTTGAAAATAAGCTACATTAAACAAACCATTTTCCAAGCACGGCAGAATTTCTGGCCCTTTACTTTTCATTTTAGTGTAATTTAATCTTGATTTGATACACAGATATGATTTGTATGCAGTGAATCAGAGACAAATTTATTGCATAAGTGAGAAACAACAGTACTGGAAAACATTAGTTTTGAAAACTTATTTCCAAAATCTTTCATTCACTTACATTCTACTTGCCAAAATAAAAGTTCTGTCATTTTAGCCAGTTTTACTGAGGTAATATTCTCTTGCTTTTCTTTATTCTAATCTTCAGCCAATAGAACAAGAACAGAAGAATTTTTTTACAGAGTATAATATAAGTCGTCTATATTGTTTACATGAGAAACATTTTAAAGTCATTTATGGTTTATGCATGCATATTCTTATGCTTTTTGCTGGTATTCTTACATATCTCTGTGAGTGACAGGAGAGATGTTTTTCTATTTCATAGATGAAGAAAGCATCCATGATTTGAAGTGCTTTTTATACACCACTAAAGGATAAAATGGTAGTTAGGAAACCATATGCTCACATCTTGACAATAATCTCATGAATTCCCCCTCCCCCCCCACACCGAACTCTGTTGCTCATTCCACCAGCATTTATTAAGTACCTGTGGTATGCCAAACCCAGAATTGAGCACTGGTGATGCATAGAGCAGCAATGTGAAGAAAGCAAGAACACAAGTGGAGATGAACGAAAGGTGCCCTCCCTTGTTTGGTTGCAGTTCTTCTAAAGTTTTTGAAAGACTGTGTATCAGTGAATCTGGGTGAGAGGATTAATTCAGCTTGTTTTGTAAACTTACATGCAGGAGCAGGTGAGTCCCAGAAAGCATGGTTTCTTTAAGAAAGCACTTTGATTCTAAGTAATGTAGGAAACAAATGCAACCATTTGAGATGCAGACACTACATAGACACTTGTTTGGTTCCTAGGGAGCTAGACACCATATGCAAAATCGTATGTTCGTGTTTGTTTCTGTGGTTCTAAAGTGTCTCCAGTTTGAAATGATCTCACTTAGGCTGGACTGGTTAGCAATCCTAACAGAAACCACTGCATGTTCACAGTATTTTAAAAACCAGAGTCTTCACATCAGTTATAAACCATGGACCACTGCCTGGAAATCCTTTCTGCACAAGCCTAAAGCCTGTTCGCCATAATTTATTTCCTTTCTTTGTTTGGTATCAACTAGCTAAACACTGAACATGAGTCTCTAAGAACATGCAATGTGTATTTAATTGGTTAGATTTCAAATGAGTACCCCTAACACCATGCAAACAGGGAAAAACACACTTGTTAAATTGCAATCTGTTCTACATAGCATTTATTATACACACTTTAAAATGATTATTTTAAAATTCAAAGATGCTACGCATTTAAATGGTGTAATTGGTAAAAGTATAGATAGGATCATAATTCAAATCCAGTATATACCAAAGGCTGTGGTCCTCTGTTTCCATAGCGGGAGTTGGGAATACATTTTCTATGAAAAACCAGTTACAAAATACTGCAGGTTTACTGACCACACAACCCATATCATAACTGCTTAACATGGCTATTAGCATGAAGGTAGAAAGTGTAAATTGTTTTTTTGTAAAACAGAACTTCTAATTTTACATACTTTTCATATTATATTTCTTTTTATTTTTGGCTATTTGAAAAAATGTCTTAAATCACAGCCATATGGAAATAGGAATTGGGTCAGGATTGGCCCACAGACTAATGTGCTAACCCCGGCTCTACACCACGTTTCTAAGTTACTACTACAGACATCCATGACTGTTTATCTTATTTTAGCACAGCATTATTCAAGCTTTTGCTACTGTGACAAAAGGCTTGATGTAAACAGCCTAATGGAAGAAGAGTTCATTTTGGATCTAGATTCAGAGGTTTTGGTCCATCTTGGAGCAGATGGAGGGGGTGGTAGAACAGTTCACACACAGTCAGGAAGCAGAGGGAGAATGTCTATGGCACCAGCTTCCTCCTGCTTTGTCTTTTGTACTCTCAGTGCTCCAGCACCTGGGATGATGTAATTCCAGTTCAGGGCAAATCTTCTCAGTTAGTCCTCGGTGGAAGGATCCTCACAGACAAATGCAGTGGCCTGTTTTAATCTAAGTTCCTCAGTCCAAGCAAGTTGACAATCAAGGTTAAACGTCTTACACATGACAAAATGCACATGTATGTCTCTGTATGTACACATGCCCATGTGTATGCTCATATATGTAGGTGCACATGCATACATGTGCTTATGTATGTGGAGACCATATGTTGGTTGGTGTCAGAATGTCCTCCTCAGTTCCTCTTCACATTAATTTGTTTATATAGAGACCCAAACTAGATCTGAGCTCACCAGTTCATCTAGGCTTCTTGCTGGCCAGTGAGTTCCAAGGATTCTCCTGTCTCTCTTGCCCCAGTGATTGAACTACATGTAGCATGAGGGGGCTGCTTGTTGGGGTTTATGTCCTTTCCAGTTTCTATCTGTAGAGATGAGGCAGCGGGCTTGCTTTTCATCCTGCCCAGCTCCCACACAACTAGTTTAGCCCCAGAAATAATAACACGGAAACTATATTCATTTAAACACTG
>LOJH01002447.1:0-21793 GCA_001685095.1 Ellobius talpinus
CGGGCTTAACTCAGGTAAGGGGGGGTGCTCCCCTACGGGCAGGGGGTCGAGATACAGAGATCCTGAACGGAGATGAAGAGACAGTGACCCACACAGAGACAAGAGACACAGCTTGGAGGAGAGAGAGACAAAGACAGAGACACATGCGAGACGCACAAAACCACAGATGCCGACCCCATGGAGAAAGGGAGAGAGACATGTCCTCGAGGGCAGAGGGACATAGAGCCGTGAAAAGAGAGATTCACAGAGACAGACTGGTGGAGAAATGAGACACACACATGAAACACTCAAAACACTCTGAGATAGGGACACAGACAGCCACACACCTTCGCAGAGGTAGGTATGGAGGGACAAGGATGCAGATCCAGCAAGGGACAGAGAGGCAGGAAGGTGTAACGTTCAGACACACACACACACCTGACCCAGGGAGGCAAAGTTCCAGGGAAAGGCACACCTTGGCACACAGCCCTGGATATACACAAGACTCACACATTTCTGCCAGGGCCTCCACAAAGTTCCATTCTGTGCGAGCTGGCACCTCTGCAGGTTTCCTGGACTGGCTTATTGCAGCCTTGGGAAAGACAGGATGCCCTAGACTCTACAATGATGGTCATAATCCTCTTCCTCCTGGGCCTTGGGCCACCTCAGTCCCGCCCACCAATAGCATGTCTGAAAGCTAGAGGCTTGGTGGGCAGGGCTAGGCTATACCCACCAGTTCCGAGGAGAATGAGATAGAGGCTGCCTGCCCACTCTGGCCGTGCCACAGTACCAGGGGCTCGGAGCCAGGCCTGAGGATGGAGGTACTGGCTTTGGGAGGTACTTTAGCCTGCTGGGACTCAGTGCCCTCTGCCTGAGAGGCCAGAGGTGGGAGAGGGGAGCTGTCCCCTTAGGCTTCTGCCCACTTCTTCCTCCTCACCTCCCTCTACTTTCCTCTGTAGTTTCCCAGGCTCTGGACTGCATGTGGGCATTTCCACTGCCCAGGAATCGTGTGTGGACAGGACAGCCTCCTTGGAAAGTCGGCCATACCAGAGTTGTGCCTCGGCATGGGCCTTGCCGTTGAGGCAGCTCCGCAATCTGCGCTAGCCTGAGGGTGCTGCCTGTCATGGGGGCAGCCATCTCCCAGGGGGCCCTCATTGCCATCGTCTGCAACGGCCTTGTAGGCTTCTTGCTGCTACTGCTTTGGGTCATTCTCTGCTGGGCCTGCCACTCTCGTTCTACTGACGTCGATTCTCTCTCAGAATCTAGTCCCAACTCCAGCCCTGGCCCCTGTCCTGAGAAAGCACCACCCCCCCAGAAGCCTAGCCATGAAGGCAGCTACCTGCTGCAGCCCTGAAGGCATCTGGCCTGCCCTGGAGTCCTGGACCTGAGTGTACCTGTGTCAGAGTGTGGCATCTGATCCAGTTCAGCCAGTCTGGGGTACAGAATTTAGAGTCCAGTCTATTTGAAGCTGGATCCAGCAGCCTAGACTGTAGCCAGCCTGACTCAAAGAGAGCGCTGAGTAGCCCTTCAGAGACAGACCTGGAGTGGGGGGTTAGGAGTTGGTGCTAGGGCCAGGGCCATCTGGACTCTGCTCCATCCCAAGGGCCAAGGGCTGTTTACCTCCCTAAGCTCAGCGCCTCTGAGCTCTCTAGGTTGGGGAAGCAAACTGGAACCCATGGCAATAATGGGAGGGTGTCCGAGCTGGGCCCCTTCTCTGGTCCTCCCACTGTTTGTTGGATAATAAATGGAACTATGGCTTTACTCTAAGACTTCTCTTCTTGGGGGCTGTGTGATAGAAAAAAATCAAAGGGACGAGGTGAGTTTTCAAACAGGTTTATTTGTGTGAAGGGAGTGCAATGGAGGTTGAGAGTCAAGTCATGGAAAAAGGTGCTGTGACCTTAAGAACTAGAATGAGGAAAGCAAATACTGGGACTTGATCAGAGTGGGGCACTTAGGCACCCTAGTACCCAGGCAAATCCAATATGGGCTGGACATATTGGATTCAAAGAGCAGGGCAGGGCCTGGGGCCAGACCCTCAGGCTTTGGTTTTTACTTCCCTCACAAGGTTGAGCAGTTTGTCCAGTTTTGCGATCTCCACAGCTGGCCCCTTCTGCACCTCCTGCCCCTTCTTCTCCTGGGGAGAGGGAAATAACCATGGCGACGGTGAAGGTGCCACCCTGGCTCCTCTGCCCAGCCTGCCCTAGCTATTCCCTGACCCTCCCCTGCCCGGTAAATATTGGATTCCTGCTACTGGCACTCAGTCCTTCCCCTGCTCAGGTCGGGTGACTCTGAGCCTCATCGGAGGGCCTGGGAGGAGGCCTCTAACTCTCGCTCCGAAGCTCAGCCGGGGCTCCGTGCTGGCAGGAGTGGGAAAAGGCATTTTTATCCCCAGTTTCTCAGAAGTCGGGAGGGAGAGCTATAGGCTCCGGGGAGAGCTTTCCGTTAGGACCACCCAGGCTCAGCCCTGCAAAGAGGAGATAGATGTTGCTGCAGGAGAGAGGCGAGGACTAGGCCACAGGTGTCCTCATTGGCTCGAGGAGGGAAGCCACTCGAAGCCAGACCTGATGTGTCATGTACTCAGGGTTGGGGAAAGCACCAGGAGCCACACGGGAGCAGACAGTTTTCCATGCGACTCCGGGGGTGGGGACTGTCTCTCAGGTCCCGAGTATCTGACCCTTGGTCCCACCTGCAAGCCTTCCAGTGCTTCCACTACTAAGTTGGGCCCAGAGAAAATGGAGTTTGGGCACAGGTATGTTTGGCCCACAAGCTTGAAAATTCTGTAGCATGCCACATCGGTCACATTCTCCCTGCCGTCCAGACAGTAGGATGTGGACTGTGCCGAGACAGTCTGGGCAGCTGTCTTCCCTCCTGCCACCTCCTGCCTTCTCTTTCTTCTCTGCCACCTGTGCCCACTGTTTCCTGGCACCTGCCCAGCCACACCTGCTGGGGCTGTAAGGTCAAGGGAGCAGCATGAGAGCCAGTAGGCTCCTTCCTGGCCCCATCTAGCTGCAGCTACTCTGCAGAGCTCCAGTTTCCTCTGGCCTTGACCGCCACACCTGCTCCCAGGTCTGTTCCCGCAGCCCCTGGCACGCAGTCTGGTGCAGCTCACTGCTCTGCTCAGAGGAGGCACAGGAGGGTTGTCTTTTTCTGTCTTCCCATTCTCTCTCCATAATTAAACTGTTTCTCAGCCTTACTCCATTCTTTGGTATTTAAGGGTCCTGATTTTTAGTTCCATTGCTGTCATTAGTCCCCCATAAGACTGGACAAGACCCTTCCTGAGCCTCACTTTCCCAACCATACAGGAGGAAAAGAAAAGCAGTTCTTGACCTATGATGGCAAGGGCGGGAGGGATGCCCATGGGACTTCCTTTTGTATGAATCACTCAAGTGCTGACAGGGTCACCTCATAGGAACTTCTAATCCTCCCAAGTGCTAGCCCCCACTGTCCTTGCTCAGATACTGGGTGATTTAGGTTTCCTGAGTCAGAATTTCGCTCCCTCAGTCACAACTGACCCCTGCTTTGTGAGGAGATGGAACTGTGATAAATCTTGCTCCCCAGGATCACACTGGGTAGATCACACTGGGTAGATCACACTGGGTAGATCACACTGGGTAGCATTCCTTCATATCTACCATGCTCACTGTGTCAGGGCTGTGCCCCTCTCCTAAAGGGTGGCCATTATCCTCCCAGGGGGCTGTCCAGCTCTGCCATCTTAAGCCTGCCCCTCATTAAATTAAGAACAGATTTTATCTGTTCCACAAACATTGCTGCCTCCTTTCTCCCTCTGGAGGCCAAGGAGTTGGGCTCAGCAAAGAGATTTAGACCATGCCTGACTTCCCCCAACCCCCAGAGCCCACCGCAGCCTGCGGGCCACAGCTGCAGGCGCTTAGCAGCCTTCTGAGTATTTATAGCCAAGTCCACCCCCCTCCCCCAGCTGGCTACAATTACGAGCGTCCATACTTCCAGCCCATGCCTCCCTGGCCATGGTGGGGAATAGTCTATGCCAGTATCCAAAGGATGGTGCACAGTGCCTGGCTGGGTAGGAACACTTGAGGAAGAAGACCATAGCTGAACAAGACAGCCCCAGACCCTGCCCCAAACTGCAATATATGCCTCAAATTGTACCATGGAGGTTCAGTGGTCAGGGCTCCTTGGCCGACCCTGACCCTGGCCCAAAGCTGGGCAGAGAGCAAAGAGTCATTTCTCCTTTCATATATAAATGGGTTCTGGTTTTTTTTTTTTTTTGGTTGGGTCCCAAGGCTCTGGATTCTAAGGCCTGTACTGTGAGGCCTGAGCCTTAAATCTGAATTTGGGCTCAGGTATAAGTTTGAAGTCATTGCTCTGGGCTTTGTGTCATACATTTGGGATCCTTGGGCTGGGTCTTCTCATCATCAAAGACCCAAGAAACAGAATCCAGAACTCAGAAGGAGGCCTGCATCCCTGCTGACCTAGTTACCCTGCTCGTGGCTCATTTCCTCCTTCCCTGGGTAGACTCCTGGCTCCCAGTTCAGCGATCACTGGAGCGGAAACTCTAAGCCCAGCAATGATGCTTCAGCTAAGCCTTGAGTCCCTCTCCTGGTGACCTGTCATACCTACAACATCCTGCACTTCCAATAAGCCAATGATGCCTGCCTCCCCCATGTTCCAAGCCCACTTGCCCCTTGGAAATCACCCCCTGGGCCCTCCAGGAAACTCATAGGCAGCAGGTCAAACTGATCTCTTATTTCACAAACCCCTCTCCCAGCCTCTCCATTCAGGCAGTGGCACTATCCTTACTTTGAAGCCTTCGTTCCAGAAACTTGGGGTGGCCTCAGATCCTCCCTATCATCCCCCTATCTCTTGATGGCAGCCAGGACTCCCACAGCCCATACCTTCGGCATCTTTCGCAAGTTAGGAGAGAGCTTGAGACAGGTGATGTGCCCACGGTCATCACCCACGATTATGATGGGGTGGATGGGATTGAACTGCACATGAGTGATCTTGTTCTTCTTGGCCACCACAGGCTGGTTGCAGATAGCCTCATACTTGTTGACAGCTAAGTCAAACACATGCGCCTGCGGAGAGGTTAGTGTCACCAGTCATGTAAAGGAGGTCCTTGTCTCCCACCTTGGGCTTTCTGGGAACCCCACAGCAGGCCGTCAGCACAGCCGAGCAGGAGACAGCAGGAGGGGCTTCATGTCAGTTACCTTTCTTCCCGTGATGAGGGAGCGAGGATGAAAAAGATTAGAAACCTTAAGTCTATGCAGACTAAATAATAATAGCAGCTATGGGGAGGGTGTGACATGAAAGCAGAAGGGAGACTGTTAGAGGGGACAAAGGGAGCAGGTAAGAGGGAGTCAGGATGGAGAGGACGGTGAGGGAAGAAGATGGGACAAACTATAATGTCATGTATGTATGAAAATACCACAAAGAAACCCGAAGCTTTGTAAAAAGAACCAGTAATGGCAGCTACCATTTATCCAGTCTAATAAACTTACCGTGGTCCAGGCTCTGGGCAGGAGTGTTACAAGGTTGGATCATCTAATTATACCCCTCACAACCACTCCATATGGCGGTTCTGTTACTATCCTGATTTTATAAATGAGGATTCGGAAGCTATTGGAGGCTAACTTGCTTGTAAGTGACAGAGCCCAGGGTTTATCCCAGCTAATAAATACAGAGTGCTCAGACTTTGATGCCTAAGTGCCCAGTAATGTTTGATATTATCTTTGCCTCACCGGGAGTCCGAATAGCTATCAGCCCCTGCTGGGACAGCTCACAGTGTCCCTGCTTCTGCTCTGGCCCAGCTACAGACTGCGCTCCATGCAGTACCCTGACTTCCCTTAAAACAATTTCTCCCAGTCTCCCTGGAGCCTCAGTATGCATAGCTTCCCCGCCTCATCTTCAGAATGCTGCTTCTATAGGGAGGGCGTGGCAACACTCGCCTTTAATTCCTGCACTCAGGAGGCAGAGACAGGTGGATCTCTGTGAGTTGGAGGTCAGCCTGGTCTACAGAAGAGGACAGGCAGAACTACATAACAGAGAGACGCCGCATCCAAATAAATAAATAAATAAAGGTTCAAGACTTGCCATTTAGCTTCCAGTATGAGTTTCACCTCACCAAAGAAGCCTTTCCTAAGAAACTACCTGGCTCCCACTGCCACCCACTCAGTCTGGCCTGCTGGCACTTGCTATGTCATGCAGACCGGCTTCAAACTTTTGATCTCTGGCTTCTACCTTTATGCTGGAATTATAGGCATAGGCATGAATTACCAAGCCTGGCTTTCTCTGTTCGATATAACAGCTTTATTGAGATAATAATTCACATTCTATAAGTCTCATCCATTTAACCTACCTAAAGTATATGCTTCTTGGTTTTAGGCATACCCACTTATCAAGTCATTTTAATAACCAATTTTAGAGTAATTTCTTCACTCACAAGGCAAACTTTGTACTCATCAACAGTCACTACCCATTTTTTCTCAACCCCTCTGAGGCAAACACAAATCCACTCTGCATCTCTATAGATCCATCTCTTGAGATGAGGCATACAGGGCAAATCTATTTTGGACATACCATATATTTGTTCTTTTGTGTCTGGCCTGTTTGACTTAGCATAAGCTTTTCATGCCCATCTATGTTATCATATGTTCCTTGTCTGCTGAATACGATCCTTTTGCGTAGACATTGCATTGCTTGCTATTCATGATTTGATGGACACTGGCTTCTTTCATTGTTTGGCCATTATGAATAACGCTGCTATAAACATTTGCATCCATGCACCACCCTCTTTTGGTCCTCGGCTCTAACATGGTGAGAATGTTGGTGCCTGTTTTCTGTCTTCCTCTTTACTATAATGTGAGCTTCATAAAAGCGGGTGCCTGAACTGCCAGATCCTAGCCTGGAACCGAGCACCATGCTGGTCCTTAGTAACATGTTCGTGGGTGCTGATTGACATGAGGGTGATCCTAATCACTAGATTCTTTCCTTGGATGCAGGTGCTTGTCAGGTTCTGTCAAATTCCATAAAGAAAACAAGCCTGTACCTAAGAACGTCCTCACCCAAGCTGGCTTCCAAGTGTCTGTCACACTCTACTCAAGCTCCTCAGACCAACTTGGGCACTTCTGGAGATGGGGGTGGGGTCACTACCTTACAGACCAGCGACTGGCCCAGAGGCTAGGCATCGTCTAATTCCCTCATGGGGACCTCAAGGAAGACAACTTCTGGATGGCATCTCAGCTTTCCAGAGGGCTTGCTCCCCAAGGTGCACATTCCTTCCTTAAGGCCCCCTGTGATGAAGGATTCCTCCACACCTCCCTGCATATATAGTTCTGTGTCCCATCGTCCCCTACTGACCTGGGGTAGCATGTGGTGGGCTCTCTAGAGACCCTGAGACACCTCTGGGTCTCCATGGTGGCTCTGCAGGGTGAGAAAGAACTACTCACCTTCCCATCTGTGGTGACCGCAGCAAACACAGTGGAAGAATATGGTGCCCAGGCCACGTCACCCACAGCTGAGTTCAGATCATAAATGAACATGGGGGTCCTGCAGTGGCAAAAAGGTCAAGCCCATAACTCAGAGGGTTCATAGTGCTGAGGGGAGGCCATGGGGCTGGGCAGGGCCAAGGCAGGCCTCTCACTTGATGGTGTGGTCCCAGATCTTCACTGTCCAGTCAGAGCTGCAGGACATAAAGACCTTGGTGTGGTATGGGTTCCATATCACAGCGTCCACTGCCATGTTGTGAGCATCATAGGTGTCCAAGAATTGGCTGGAGTAGGATTTAGAGCACTATGAAGGGTAGGGGGTGGATGATTCAGGAAAGCTGGGCTCAACGGTGAGAGCAAAGCCAGCTGTAACCTTTTCCCTAGGAGCCCTAGAGGATCAGCACCTGAGCCCAGCTATCCATCATCCATCTGCATCACCTCCCAAACTCCCAAAGGAGAGGAAGCACTTAAGGACTGGGGTTCAGGCTGGGCTTGGAGCCCTCCTGGAGGGTGAAGGGAGGAGGTGACTGAGTAAGAAAGTGACTTCTCTCTCTGTTGCAAGGCAAAGTGGGTCTCACACCCTGGGCAAGGATGCGGCACAGCCTAATCTTTTGTCCTGGCGAGCACCTTGGTAGACACAACCTTGGATTCACCGCAGCTCAGACATCATCCATGCCACAGTGAGCATCACCCCACCTTGTACAGGCAAGAGCAGGTGTGGAGCCAGGAGCAGACTCAGATCCCCTGATTTCCCGTTCAGTGTTTGTCCTGGCCAGCAAGCCTCTCTCCCTCCCTCCAGGAGACAAAGTGACTAGTCTTTCCTTCCCCTGCCTCTCTCCCGCAGCCACTGGGAGGGGTGGAGAGGGGGTGGGGACCTCTTTTGCATTCAGACCAACTCGGGCTGGGCCTCTGGGGCTCCCGGGAGGCTGTCTTGTAATTAACATTCTGAGTCTCTGAGCCTAAGAAAAGCTCACAGCAAAGCTATTTCTGGACGATGGAGGTTCAGAGGGATGTTCACCTACTAACACTGAGACACTGCAGAACACCGGCTGTGAGGTTGTGTCCTGCTGGCAGCTCTGCCCCTCATACTCAGAGATGAATCTGTTTGATACCTGTCCTTCAAAGCCCAGCTGGAGTTCACATCTCCTCCAGGAAGTCTGCCCAGAATGTCCTAGCTCCCCCAAGCCCCTACTCTCATGTCTGCCTCTTAGGAGAGAAGGAAAGAGACGGGCTTAAGTTGCTCTCTAAATTCTCCATCACCTTTCCCGATTGTAGCCCCTCTTCCTAACACCCAAGCAGACCAAGACATGCATTGTTCAACCGGTGAGATGGCTCAGCAGGTAAAGTGCTTGCTGCTAAGCCTGATGACCTGAGTTCAACCCCAGGAAGACTACAAGCTGTCTGCTGACCCCCATATATGTACACCACCACCAAATAAATAAATGTTAAAACAAACAAAAAANGCTCAGTGGCTAAAAGTGCTTGCACTAAGCCTGAAGACTGGAGTTAGAGCCCCACCAACTCCACAGAATTATCCTGTGACCACCATATGCTCAGACATGAATGTGCACATACACATAACACACACAGGTAACAATTTAAATTTTTTTTAAAAAAAGAAATGCCTTTTTCTCCCCTCCGACCACCATATGCTCAGTGTGACATGAATGTGCACATACACATAACACACACAAGTAACAATTTAAAATTTTTTAAAAAAAGAAATGCCTTTTTCTCCCCTCCAAAGACTTCCAGAACAGTGAACACTAGATGGTGTCAGCACGGGATTTGTTGTGCACTATACCCTCCCTAGGTGCATAGGTCTGGATGCCCCTGTGAGGAGCTGATGGGGCATGCTGCCTCACCTTGTAGATTTTCCCCTCCTCTGTGCCCACCAGGAACATGTAGTCAATCTCTTTGTGGAAGTCAAAGGCGGTGCCACAACCTTGGAAGAATAGGGGGCAGACTTAGCCTGGTTAACGGAGAGAACCTCCCACCCAGCTCAGTGTAGGACAGATAGAACTGTGCTCAGGCCAGGAAGGCAGAAACTGGACTGCGGACTTGCTTGCCCTAGGCCCTTAGGACTCTACAGACAAGAATGGGGGCCTGGGTAAACAAGGCAGGAATTGAGTTAAACAGGGTCAGGGTCATGGTAAACAGGGATGGGGGTCTGCAAACAGGGACATGGTCTGTGCAAACAGGGATGGAGTCTGCATAAACAGGGTAGGAATTGAGTAAACAGGGCCGGGATCTGGGTAAACAGGGCTTAGATCTGCTTAAGCAGGGATGGCTCTGCAAAGCAGCACCTGATCTGCATAAACGGGGGCGGGGTCTGCACGCAGGAAAGGATCTGCCTGAATAGGGGTGTGTGCGGTGGCCGATGCTCAAGGGCTCAGCCCATGAGATTGGGCTTTTTGGTCTCTGCCAGTCTAGGCTCCAGTACAAATGAGGAGAGAGCGTTGGGAAAGTAAATGGCCACTGTCACCGATCCTGAGGTGCTGGGGGGTCAATGGTCTTGTCCTGCTGGAGGGGTGAGGGCTGGGGCTCCTACCTACAGTGTGCAGCTGCAGCCCCTCGGGGATTTCTGTAGTGCTGCCCTCTGCCTTCAGCTTGATGACGTCTATATGAACCAGCTCACTCTATAGTCAGAGAGGGATGGGGAGAGATGAGGGGTGGATTGGTTCAGGAGCTCTGCCATTAGCTTCTCCCACCTCACCCCTCCATGACCCTTTCTGGGAAACAGGCACCTTTACGAGGGTCCATGACACAATCCTGCCATCAGATGACACAGAGAAGAAGTTAAGGTTGTTGTCCATGTCGTCCTTCTGCCATTTGACCTGAAGCATCACAAGCCACAAGTTTTGGAATTCTGTTAGAGTGTTGAGTTAGGGCTCAGATAGAAGTTCTGGGAGCCCATTTTCCAGAACTGTATGATGAGACCTCTCAATCTCATTTCACCCAGCTCTTCTTCCAACCTGGGGCCACAGTATCAGCCAGAGCATTGCCCTAAGATGCGCTTTGGGCAGTAGTGGTACCCAAGCAGTCTGGTTGTGGGAAGTCCTGGTTCTTGGTTTAGTCTCCCTACACATCCATGGCCTGGAAAGATCAGAGCCCCACAGCTAGTGTTTCACTTATAAAATGGAAGTCATGACAACATGTGAGAAGTAAAATACCTTTTGTATGTAAAATCTTCAGAACACTGGATATAGGAAATGTTCAAAAAATACTAGCTAATGGGGCCAAATCTTCAGTTTCATGGCATCTGTGTGAACTGACTCCCAGCATTCAGAAGACTGAGACAGGAGGATCATGAGTTCTAGACCAGCCTCGGATAAAGGGCAAGATCCTGTCTCAAAAACAAACAAAGTCTCTAGCTAGCTAGTATCCTCATTACTGTCATCATCCTAGGAAGGAGGACTGCAAACCAGGGCCTGTTCCCTGCTCCATGACTGAGGGAAAGAGTCAGTCCCCTCTTCTAGGCTTGACCTTTTTCTTGAAAGAGTCCCCTTTGTTCCCACCTTCAATCTGACACCAGCTCCTGCTCCCAGAATCTTGCTCCCAAATCCCAGATTTGAGCTGCATTTCTCCATCTGCAAATCCGGGTTAATTACCCTGCCCCACCCGTCTTCTCAGGGCTGGAAGCAAACATATGGGAAAGTGTTTTGGAGACAGAGCTGTTGTCTTATGAAGATGACACGCTTGAGGCTCAAGTTTCTGTTGCCAGATGTGGAGGCTTGGCCAAGCCAAGTCCCAGAAAGCCGGGGTGGGGCTGGGTGCCCAGAGCTTTCCAGCCTCTGACTCCCTCCAGACCCCCCATGCTGGGACCCCTGTCCAGTCCCCTCCCTCTGTCACAAGCTGAGGTCCAGAGAGGGAGGCCAAGAACCTAGGCCTGTTGCCTGTAACTGCTATTGCCTTGCAACCGCAGCTGTCACCATGGCTGTTGGGGGGTGGGGTGTTGTCTTTCTCCATCCAGCCCCTAGGCCTGGTGAATCAGATTGGAGCTGCTGCAGGAGGCAAGGCTGAGTCCTGCCTGGGCCTGTCTGGGTAGCGGGTTCTTTTGTGCTTTCACTGGGAGGCTGTAAGGCACAATATGGATGGATCTTGAGACCACTTCCCCTTCTGTGCAAACATGGTCCCTTTAAAGGGGGGAGGGGACAAAAGTGTCAAAGGCCAGGCTGTAAGAGGCGCAGGGGAGCTGCAAAGGGAAGTGTTTAATGAGCAGACGCTAGCACTCATGGAAATTGTATTTCACACCCCACTTAGCAGCCTCATACCCAGTGTGTGTGTGTGTGCCTGCGCGCGCGTGCACGTGTGAGTGTGTGTGCCTGTGTGCGTGTGCATATGTGCACATGTGTGTATGCATGTGCACGTGTGTGCACGTGTGTGTGCACGTGTGTGTGCATGTGTGTGAGAATGTAAGTGTGTGCCTGTGTGCGTGTGTGCACGTGCGTGTGAGTGTGTGCGTGTGTATGTGTGTGCCATGGGTACGTGTGTGTGCGTGTGAGTGTGTGCATTGTGTGCCTGTGTGCACATGCGTGTGCATGTTAGTGTGTGTGTGTGCAGATCACACACATTCTCCTAGAGTGGAAGTGAGAGGGAAGGAATAAAGCTGAGAGGAAAAGGTTACCAACAGGGTCCAGAGGATCAGTGAGACCCCAGGGACCAGCGTGGGAACACTGCACTGAATTCTTTTTCCCCTTACCTGATCACGACTGAGCACAGGACCAGCCTCTGCTCATACTTTCTTCCTGTTCTCTTTCTAGAACTGTACAGTACGGAGTGTTGCTAGTTAAGGCTTCACAGTAGGGTTTGATCAGGACTCAGACACCTAGGGGCCGCCTGGGGAAGGAGCCTGTGCTATATAAGACAGACATGAGCACAGTCTGAAAACCTGGGCTCTGCAGCCTCCTGTGGCTTCCCAAGGCCAACAGATCCGAATGCCCCAGACTGTTGACTGAAGTCCTTAACGAAGTCTCTCGTGTCCAGACACACGGCACAGCCCCTTTAAGGACCTGGTTCTTAGCTCTTGGGTATCTCATTCAACCAGCCTGGCTCTTGATAGCACACTTCCTGGAGCTTTCCCTCTGCCTTCTCTATTAACCTCTGGTCACACATGTTCCTCTCTGTCGTTTCCCACATCTACTGATGCCCTACTGGGCACCCCAAACCCAGGCAATAAAATTCTTCCCTTTCCCCATATTTAAACAACTCCTTCTATTGATGCCCCTGCCCCCAACAGCTTCGCATCCTATGTCCACATTTCCATCTCCATGAACTCTGCGCTCTCCCAGCCTTCAGAACTCATGCTGTAGCCAGAAAGCCTTTCCAAAGCACTGCAGTGACTGTTCACATCCACCCGATCCTCTGATGATCGGGCTGTGATTGTCAAACTGTGCTCTTAGGATGTCTTAGGACCCCCTGGGAAGTACCGCAGGAAGCAGCAGAAATGACAATAGGGGACCCTTAAGTAAGCAAGGCCCTGGTTTTATCAGAGCCGGTCTGCTCTCATCTTTTTTTGATACACTGTACTTTTGTATTAACCTTACCTTTGAAACTACTGATCTGTGATGCCCAAGCTGAGCACACTCCCAGCTGGGTGCCTGCCCTTTCTGCAGACCGTCCCTCTGTTCCTGCGCATGCTCTGGTCCTGCGCATGCTCTGAATGGCGCACTGTTTCCCATTGGACCTCTGGTCCTGCGCATGCTCTGAATGGCGCACTATTTACCAGTGGACCACTGTGCTCGAAGCTCTTTATTGTGGCACAGCGGCTCCTTTGGTCACAGTGATGTCCTTTCGATCTAGATCAGGAGTCAGGTGTGGTGGCTGACACCTTTGATCCCAGCATTCCAGAGGCAGAGGCAGGAGGATCTCTATGAGTTCAAGGACAAGTTGGTCTACACAGTGAGTTCCAAGACAGCCAGAAGCACACAGAGAAACCCTGTCTCAAAAACTAAAACAAAAATCCAGATCAGAGGTTAGGTCCCCTAGAAAGATCTGCCTGGCCTCCTGACTTTGATCCCCACTGAGGACAATGTTCCCTCTATGCACGCTTACCGAGCACTGAGGAGTCTGCCCTCCCTGGTCAGACTGTGGTTATCTCTCACCAAGAACTCCAGAGACCCTTAAGCATCCTCAGCAACCAAGGAGCAAACAGGGAGGAGTTAATGAATGGATGAATGATGGAGGCCATGAGCGGAAAAAGAAAGAAACAGGAGGTGGAGAGATGAGTGACAGATGGGTCCACATTACGCCGTGTTGTAGCCTGACCCCGGATTTTGCAAAGGTAGCTGCCCTGTTTCCTGGCAGGACAGAGGAGAACACACCATCCTGTCCAGGTAAACTGAGCATTCTGGGACAATTCCCACCCTGCTATTTGATTTAGAGAGCATGGTAGGGTAGGAACAGACTACTTGGTCTGGATCAGTTCTACAGTCCTGGGTTTGAGGAGGGGAAGTGTGGCCAAGTCAACTATGGCTGCTTCATGCTTAGCCTAGGCTGTCTAAGCCGGGGGAGCAGAGTTAGAGTTTAGGGCTCTAAAGCCTTTGGTGACATCCATGTGCGTGGAGATAGTGAATTAGGATGTGGACTTTTGTGTGTATAGAACCTCTGGGCCCCACTTTGTAGAGAGTGAGATGGGTATGTAGCCTGGTGGCTGCCTCTCTGACACCATTTGCCCCAGGCTCTGGGGAAAAGTTGAAGCTGAGAGGGTGCCATATCCCCAGGGCCTGGGAACCCTACTCTCCTCTCAGGCCTGTCCACATACCCAGTGCCTGGGGCAAGGGACTCGGGGTCAGAAGAGGTGGGCACAAGACACCTGCCTAAAGATAGTCAGGCTGGAGAACAGAGGAAGACAGAGCCCTAAGTATTGCCTGAAGAGCCCGGAGACTTGGGGCAACTTGAGGCAGAAACTTAACCTCAGATTCTCAAATCTGCCCATGAAAGTGGTGTGCAGTTTAAAGAGGGGGGCAACTTTGGGGCACAGTGGGGACGACCTGTTCTCTGAGACAGAGGCCCCGCCTACTTTGCTAAACCTGGCTAGAGAAGAGGGATGCTCCAAAGAGGCTCAAGACCAGACTGCCTATCAGACTCTCCAGCCTCACTGAGAGTGCATGCAATAGCATTTCTATCTGGGGACGTCCCTAAGTCTTGCTCGGGTGGCAGATGAGGGACCCTGTGGGTCCAGGAACCTTATAGATAAGGATCTGAGCCAGAGGTCCTGGAGGCATCCAGCTGTGGCTGCTGAGGTATTGATGGACCAGTGAGTCTTGGCAGACAGCTAAGGTTTTCATAATGGAACTTAGGGACAGCAGACCCCAGCTTTTTGGTTTTTTGTTTGTTTGCTTGTTTTGTTGTTGTTGTTGTTTTCCTGAGATAGCGTTTCTCTGTGTAGCCCTGGCTGTCCTAGAACTTGTTCTGTAGACCAAGTTGGCTTCAAACCCAAAGATCTCCCTGCCTCTGTCTCCCAGGTGCTGGGATTAAAGGCACCTCCCATAGACACCAGTTCTAAAAGAAAACTTTGGACTCCTGAGTCTCATCTTTGCCTTTCTCTGCCCCTTCTCACATCCAGCTCCTGGGCCAGATACCTGTCTTCCCCAGTCCCTTGCTTGTGGTTGTCTCTTCCCCAAGGCCTCTTGTTCATGGTTCCTAAGCCCACATGCTCTTCCCACCAGGTCCCAGGCTGACCTGCCATACGGGGTCTGTGTGCTTGCCCGACTTGGAGGTGCTGCGGAAGCAGGGCTGTGAATGAGGTTTCTTGAGGTTGTAAATGGCCACGTTGCCATCGTAGTAGCCCACGACCACCAGGTAGGGGTGGTCTACGTGCATGTCCAGACACATGATGCCACTCTCACTGCTGAAGGTGTACTCCGGAAAGCTAGGGTTCTTCATGCTGTAGAGCAGCAGCGTGCCCCGGCTCTGTTTCATGAAGTCATCTGCCCAGGGAAGAGGGGACACTGCAGATGAAGGTCTGTCCGTTCTGCCAGGGGAGCCCCCATGCTGGTGCCCCACCAGATGAGTAGGCCCGACCTGGCTGTGCCTATGAGAGAGCATGGGACACCTCTCTGGCCTTCATTCTATGACTATGGCATGGAAGTGTGAACTTGGCCCTCTCTTCTGATGGTCAGATCCAACAGCTGGTAAAGGTGACCAGGCCAATCACCAACAATCACTCTCTAGTCTCTCTAGGGTACAGAACAGGGGTGCAAGCTCAGATTCTTGCTGTTTGAAGAATGTGAGTGGATTTGGGGAGGAGAAGTACCCTCAGCAGGGGTTTGGATACCCAGGTTAGGGGCAGGCTGCTGTACAATACATAACCAGATACACGTGTTCCTCACAAATCTCCGTCGAGGATAGGAATTACGCTTGAATTGCTGTGCTATTGTCTATCCAGGCCTGGTGGTGTAGGCCTGTCATCCCATCACTTAGGGGCTGAGGCAGGAGGATTGCAGGTTCAAGGCCAGCCTGGGAAACTTAGTTTAGACCCTGCCTCAAAAATTAAAGAAGAAGAAAGAAGAAAAGACAAAGGAGGAGAAAGATGAGGGGGATATAGGAGAAAAAGAGGATGGGGGAGGAAGAGCAAGGAGAGGGAGGAAGAAGGGGAGAGGAGAAAGGAAAAAGGAACAGGAGGAGGAACACACAAAGCCCAGGCTTCAGTCTGCAGATCAGCATGCAGGACAGAGCAACAAAGGTCTGCTACTGTCTGTGGTCAGCCCTTGGCAGTCACCTGGAAGCATCTCCTCATAATCTTACCCCACAGCTCACAAGAGATATATTCCAGGTATTGCCACCTCAGAGATTGCCTATGGAAAAGCCCACCTTCCTTTGCTGTGATGAATCCTCACAAGTTCTGAGGCTCTGCTCAGGAGCCCCCTTGCAGGCCATGCATGTAAGGAGGAGCCACATTGACAGTGGATGTTTCTAGGGTTCAGCCTGAGCCATGGAGGAGGTGGTGCAGGAAAGAAAATGTTTCTGTCTTGGGGGAAGCAAACTTGGGTCCTCATGGTCTCCTTATAATAGACCCAGATCTTAGAACAACTGACGCCATGATAGAAGAGCCATTCAGGCCATAAAACTTAGCACATAGACAGCACCACCTGCCAAAATGAAAACAAAGACCTAATCCATCAAAGTCCATAGTTCTGGGAAAGGCTCTAAATGTACTAACTTGCTTTTTGGCTTCTGTAGTCTCACTTCTGACTAACTGTTCCTGTTAACTGAAGAGTGTCAACCCAGGACATGGTTTTTGTGTTTAAAAGCTCCCCCCTTTGTGCTTAAAAGGCTTGGTGCTACACTGGGCCCTGAGCACCCAGTGCAGTCAAGCTAAGGAAGAGTTTCTATTGGCTTAACCCCATGTCCGAGCAGTCTTCTCTGGTAGATACCCCATAACACCCTGAAGCCACTGTCTCAGTAGGGAGTTGCCTTGAAGTTGGTGGGGAGAAGCTGTCAGTACCTCCCTTTGTGAGCTCCTAGGTGGTCCCCAAGGGTTATTCTCCAAGGGAAGAGATCTAGATCTGGCCAAGGTCATTGCTATTCTTGACGGGCTAGGACTGTCACTCTTGCCCCTTATGTCCATCAGGCAGACCCTGAGCGCCTGGCCTTCCTCTCCCTACCTCCCACTCAGTCACTCCTGGTTCACCCTGAAAGGTCCGAGACAGCTCATTGCTGGGCCCTCCAGCTGGCCACCAGCTAGCGGTGAGCCACTGGGGCTTCTGATTTCAGTCTGTCCTCCATGTTAGCCAAGACTGGCAACGGGTGTGACACGGACAGTAAGAGGGAGAACGGGAGACTGGACAAACGCTGGTGAGGCCAAGTACAGCACACAGCCTGGCCCCTTGACAGGCCGTGGTGATGAGCTACTTTCAAACTCCAGATGCCACGGCTCCTGTACACATGCACAGTGCTTGTGACCTGTGAAGCCAGGAAAAGGGGGTAGGGAGCCCTGGGCTGCTCAGTAACTCTGAATGGAAGGCAATTCTGCCCTGTTTCCTGAACCACTGGGGCAACCTGCAGGAATCTTGGCCTCCCAACTTTATACATGGAAAATTGAGTGTCACAGGGGAAAAATGGTCTACTTGCATGCATAACACCTGTCACATGGTATCCTTTTAATAGCTGGGCTTACCTTTCTCTGTTAATCTGCTCTCTGAAGCGATTTTTAATTATTTATTTAATTATTTAATTATGTGTGTGTGGCACTCACATGTATGGCAAGTGTGTGGAAGGCAGAGGACAACCTGTGACTTCTCTCCTTCTACTCTGGGTTCCAGGGATCAAGCTTAGTTTGTCAGGCTCGGTGGCAAACACTTTTACCTGCTGGGCCATCCCTCCAGGCCTGGTAATTTGGTCTTTACATGGAAGAGGACAGAGGAAGGGGCAGACAGCCACAACAGTGGTGGTTTTTGGCAAAGCCAAAACAAATCTCCAGGTTCAAGGTTAGACAACGTGTAAGGCACAGGGCAGACAAGCATGGTAAAGGGAATGGCTGCCCAGAGGGAAGCAGATTTCATGAATAAGGTACACAAGGAGCAAGCAATCACACTAGGGTGGTGGGCACAGGCATGCTGGAATTCAGTTGTGCTTTCTTCTCCTGGCTTTAGACATCTCTGTTACTTGCAAGTAAAGGAGTCCTCCTTGCAGGGTGGTGGTGGCACATGTTTTTAATCCTAGCACTCGGAAGGCAGAGGCAGGAAGATCTCTGTAAGTTTGAGGCCAGCCTGGTCTACAGCAAGGGCTACACAGAGAAACCCTGTCTCCAACCCACCCCCCTCAAAAAGGAGTCCTGCTTGATACAGAGCAGTTCCTAGTCCTGGCTAGAGTATGTGTTTTGTGAATTTTAGCTCAAGGCTTCTTTTGTCAAAATACATCAAGAAAGCTGAGAAAAACCTCATCTGATTGGGATTTCCTCTTGACTCTTGTAATGAGAACTTCTCATTCCTGACCCCAATGGCTCTCTGAGATCTCATGATTCCTCTTTTCATGTATACTCAGTGTGACATCACAGCTCCAACCCCCAGCAACCCCATGATATCATCATCTTATCCAGAAACCATTAAGTCAACATTATTACTCAAATCACCAATGGTCCTCATATAGCATCATCATTACTAATGATGATCATTAGTGTTATATTGCCGAATCATCCAAAAATCTTAGTATGATATCATCAGCCAGGACACCAGAAGCCTGATGGTGTCACTGCTCAGCCACCCAGTATTCCCAGTACACCACTAGCCAAGTCACCAGCAGTCCCAGGGTGACATTAGGATCATATAGTGCGTCGTACCAATGAAATTGGAAGCCTTAGATCTCTGTCCCTGGGGTACTTTGTTCTTAATGCCACAGACTTCCTAGTTCCACTGACCCCATATGGGAGCCACTCAGCTTTTATAACAAGGCAAAGACTCTAGTTTGGGGCCAATGAAGAAATTCTAGAGTCCTCTGGACTACAGGGTTTCAGGAATTATGTGTGGCTGTGTATAACAAGAAGCGGATCAGAGGGAGGAAAAAGGTCTAGGAGTGAGAGAGTCTACTAGTCTTGATATTCTCTGGGAATCCTTCCAGAACATTCAGCTACTGGGGCTCTGGCTTCTGAGAAAGTGCTGTTTCCACCATCGGTATAAAGAATGGAAAAAGGTTAAAGTCAATAATGGAACACATCTCAGCACACATCTGGCTCTTTCTGGTGACTGGGACTGACTCCTGCTAACCCCACTCTACTGTATTGTCACCATGACTCTCCTGTCGATGATCCACAAGGTTTGGGGGTAGAGACTCAACCCTATTGACAGAGCCTTATGTGGCAGTTCTTCTAAAACTCAGGAACGGGAGGGAGGAAGGGAGAGAAAGAAGACAGACAGACAGACAGACAGACAGACAGACAGACAGACAGACAGACAGTTATTGTTACTGGGGACCAAATCTAGGCAAGTTCTATACCACTGAGCCTAGCTCTCTTATTTTTTTCTTTTGAAACAGGGATCTCACTAAGTTGCCCTGGCTGGCCTTGAACTTACTTTGTAGCCCAGGCAGGCCATGAACTTGCCATCCTGCTTCAGCCTCCTGAGTAGCTGGGATTAGATGTCTAAGTCACTGGGGCTCATGTATATGTTTTAATTTTACCATAGACCAAAGCTCTGACTGTCATCAGCTTCTGCACCTGGAGCCCTTGCAGAACATTCTCCAATGAGCAGGACAGATCAACATCTTCTCAAACCGCAGTCTATCACTGGGGGCCTCAGACCCACAAGTGCCACCCCATCTGCTCCAGTGCCGGTTACAAGGGGTGGGCACTGTAGAACATTCTGGTTGCAGAACTATCATGACTCAAGGAGAGCAAGGCAAGTGGAGGGCATGTTGGGGCACAAGGCTAACACCAGGTCAGCGATCAGTAGGAAGTAGATGCCAACTGCAGAGACAAGGATACCATGCCAGTCTTGGCTGGCAGGCCCCTTCTCGTACTGTGGCATCCTAAATGAGGCCAGCCTAGGACTGGTTCCAAGGCAGCAGCTGTTTGATGACTCCCTTATTAAGTCATGCAAGAGGCACTTGGTGGGGGCGTGGAGTAGGCAGAATAATGCCCCCCCACAAATGTCCACATCCTAATCCCTAGAGCCTATAAATATGTCACTTTGTATGGCAAAAGGGATTTTGCAGATGTGATTAAGTTAAAGACTTTGAGATGGGGAGATTATCTTGGATTACCCGGGTGGATTTGATGTAATCGTAAGAGTTCTTATAAGGGAAAGAAGGAGGCGAGCGAGTCAGAGAATCCGACATGACGGCAGAAGCCGATGTCAGGGTGATGCGGTTGCTGCTGGAAGAGGGCCACAAGCCATGGAATGCAGGCAGCCACTAGAAGCTGGAAACAGAAGAAGGAACAGGTCTCCCTGGCGGGCCTCCAGAGGGAACACAACCCTGCTGACACCTGATTTTAACTCAGTGGAATCCACCTTGAGGTCCTGGCCTCCAGGACTCAGAAGAAATGTGTTACTTAGCCATTGTGTTTGTAGTCACTTGCTGCTGCAGCAACAGGAACCAAACATCAGAGGCATTCGGGGAAGGGTGGCCCAAACGCTAATTTTAGAAGTCAGAGCAACGACACTTCTTCCTGAGTGACACAGACATCAGACGGATGGAGGCAGTGGTCCTCGGCCCTTCTGATACCAGCAGTGAAATGCTCTCCATCCCCTACCCCGACCCCACCCCTGCCACCTTGGACTCTGGGAACAGAAATGCCCCCTTGTGTTGGGATTTCCACAATTTCCATAGGCAGAGAGGACCAGCCCAAGGCTGCCATGGAAAAGCATCTTGAATCCAGGAGAGCTCCAAACCTCAGCATGGCCAGAGGCACTGGACTCAGGCGGGGCTCAGGCTCTTAGGCAATGGGGCTTTCTAGGCATCCTTGTCAGACTGGGAGTTGTATTTAAACAGTGTGGGAAATAAGAGCGAGGCCTTGGAGACAGAATACATCAATTGGGACATTTAATTTGATTTAGGGAAAATGAGGCAAACATTTGAGAACCTAAATAACTAACCAGTAATTAAACTAACAACGAAATGCCCTTGCACTGCAACCCAGCAAGCATAGTGGCCTTTATGGACTGTATTTACAAAGAGACCTGACAACATAATTAGTCCTGTAAATTTTACGCAGCCTGCAGCTAAGAAGTGATGGATTCTGTGTGTGGAGGATGAACAGGGAGAAATGAGGTGGATGAATTTCCATTTTCAGTAAATGAAATTAACACTGCTTAATTAGTGAAGCTGACAAATAAATGACCGGGAAAGATTTAAATCCTTACGAGTAAATCTCTGGCCTGGGCAAGTTCAAGGGACAGAGCAGGAGTGAGTTTAGTGTTCGGAACCAAGGGCTGCCGTTGGCCTCCTCTGAGGCACTGCCCCAGAGAAAGGCTGGGCAGGAGGACAGCTGGCTCCTTTGCCCTTCCAGTGTGGGACCTGCTGGGAAGCTTCCTGCCCCATCTCCTGTGGGATGGCCTCAGGACCACATGGAGAATCTGCTAGGCCATCCCTGCCTGGCAGACCCTGAGGAGTCTCTGTTTCCCTGCTATGTATGCACTGGCTAATGAGCTGGAACGGACCCCTTTGGTAGCACAGGTTGGCACAGTCACAGACCAGCTGTTCCAAGACCATCTTTTCCTGAATTGACTTTTTTTTTTATCTTCCAGTATCCCTCCACCCCCATTCACCTGCTGATAGCCTCTTTCTCCATGGAGCCTGAACTATGGGCATCCCTGACTCTGCGCTTTGAGTAGCCTAGCATGCTGGTACCAGAAGCCATAGTGGGAAGGCAGATGTGGATTTACTGTTTCTCTCTCTCTCTCTCTCTCTCTCTC
>LOJH01002447.1:21865-41858 GCA_001685095.1 Ellobius talpinus
CCAGGCTGGCCTCCAACTCACAGAGATCCACCTGCCTCTACCTCCCAAGTGCTGAGATTAAATGGGATTAAAGCCTTGTGTCACCAGGCCTGGCTTCCTTTTTTCTTCTTGTTCCATATCTAACCCCAGGAAATTGTATCCTAAGGATGAGACAGGCCCCAGTCCTTCCTAGAATGTACGCCTATCCTTCTTGTGCTGGCTAGTTTTTATGTCAACTCGACACAAGCTAGAGTCAGCTGAGAAGAGGGAGCCTCAATTAAGAAAATGTATTCATAAGATCAGGCTGTAGACAAGCCTGTAAGGCATTTCCTTAATTAGTGATTGGTGAGGGTGCTTTCCCTGGGTTGGTGGTCCTGGACTCTATAAAAAAGCAAGCTGAGCAAGCCATGAGGAGCAAACCTGTAAGCAGCACCCCTCCATGGCCCCTGTATCAGCTCCTGCCTCCAGGTCCTGCCCTACTTGAGTTCCTGCCCCGACTCTCTTTGATGATGAACTGTGTGTGATATGGAAGCATAAGCCAAATAAACCCTCTCCTCCCCAACTCACTTTGGCCATGTGTTTTCTAGCAGCAATAGTAACCCTAACTAAGACACTACATATTTTTTCTGTAGCTGGGTTATAAAATAAACATCTGAATTTTCGGAGGAAAGGGAGCTTCAAAGGCCTGAGCTGTGCTTATCAGGCTCGATCTCAGAAATAAGCCACAATTCTCATTTAGTGTCTGTCTTCAGGCAGTTTTTCTCCCCTGGGGGGGTTGGTATTTGGGAACTTTCAAAGACTGATGGAGGCTGGTAGGACTAGCTGCTCCTCACGATGACCCTGTCTGCAACTGGGGTGCTGCACAACCGGGGTGCTGCCTCAACTTCTGCTTTTCCTTCCATGGAGCACACATCTGAGAACACAAGATGCTCCAGGTGATCTCAGGAGCCAGTGCGGAATTTCTGGGGCCCCACCCTGGCTGGCCCTGCTCAGGCCTGAGGCTGGTGCTGTAATAGATGGTCCTCTGAAAACTGGCCAGGGGCAGCGGCAAACAGCATTGCCTCTGCCATGGCTTCTGAAGAGGGTCCCCGTCTCCCCTGCTCTGCTCAGGCCCTCTGAGGGGTTTTGCCTGGGAGAGAACAGGAAAGTGCTCTTGGCCTGTTTGTCTAAATGCTCCTGGAGCTCATGTGGCTCTCCTCCTGCATGCAGGAGCATCGGGAGACAGCTCCAGATGGAGGCCTGGCTGGTTGTCAGTCTTGCCATGTCACTAAGGAGACAGAGGCACTGAGAAGTGCGCCCGCAGAGGGAGGTACTTAGCTGCCTGTGGGTACCACTGAGCCTGTGCCTCCAAAGACTAAGGAAAGACAAAGAAGCATTTCCTGGGTAAGGGCTTGCTCAAAGGAGATGGGCGAACCCTCGTGGAAGGTATTACTTTTTCTGACTAAGGCTACCTCCCGTGGATGGCTCCACATGACCCTGCTTCTAACCCTGGATGGAAGATGGGCTGGAATTTATGGGGTTTCTCCTCCACCTTCTGGGGAGGCTCCCACACTCTCACCTCAGTCTCAAGCAGGGAGCCTGGGGGTCCACACCCACTCTCAGGAGGGCCTACCCACCCCCCAGGCTCTGTTCCAGGCCCAGTAGCTGCAGCAGAAAGGGAAGAATGTGCTCATTCCCTGCCAGAGGGGGAGGGTGCTTCCCATTTGGCAGCAGCCACCCTCAGGAGTAAGGACACAAAGCAGGCATTTAGGGCACCCTCAAAGGCAGCCCAGACCACAGGGCTGGGAGCAGCTCCAATGTCTCCTTCCTGAGAGGAATGACAAATACCGACTCCTCCCTCTCCCCCTGGATCCCTACCCTGGTCAAAGAACGGATGGACAATCTAAGGGGCAGTGACCAGGAGCTTTATGCCTGCCAGCCAGCAGCAGCTTGGAGAACGGAAGGGCTTTTCTGTTCGCAGAAGCGAATCCTCCTAGCCAGAGAACAAGTTGTTAGCATCAGGGAGCTGTGCCTGGCTTGCCGTGTAGGGCCCTTCCCGTTAGGAGCAGGGACTATCCCGTTCAGTGGCAGGGGCTCCTGCTTGGCCCAAGTACCATGGACACAGGTGGCACCATGCTGCCCCCACCTTGGGTACCACCCAGTAGGGCCAGGAGCACAGGTAACTGTGGTCTCCAGTGTCTCAGGAACAGAAGAATGAACTTCGAGTACTTGCTTTTTTTCACCCCTACCCTGCCTCAGGCCTGGTCAGGAAAGGCCTCCATCCCCCTCTCTGAAGTGGCTATGGTTTTGCCATTTCTCCTTAGCACACCTGCACCAGGTCTCCCAGCCTCTCGTCTCAGGCCTGCAATTCCTTCCTGTACTGGACATGTTTCTGCCCCTTCTAGAATTCCTTCAGCAGTTTCCTTCTTGAATGGCTTACCAGGTCCTTTGAGGGCTAACCCCACCATCTCTCTCCTGCCCGCAGGCTTGGTCTACACTGGCCCCTCTGCTACAAAGCCTTCTTCATTCTCTGAGGTTCAGTTGGCATATTCAGCTGTATTCTCTTTACCAACACTAATTGCTCATATGAGTGTGGGTCTTCTCATTAGAACAGTGATGCTCAACCCATGTGGGTCATGACCCCTTGAGGGTTGAACGACCCTTTCACAGGGGTCACCTGAGACCACCGGAAAACAGATATTATATTCTGATTCATAAAAGCAGCAAAAATACAGTTATGAAGTAGCAATGAAAATAATATTATGGGTGAGGGTCACCACAACATGAGGAGCTGTATGTACTAAAGGTCACAGGAAGGTCGAGAACCATTGCACTGGACTGTGAGCTCTCTCAGAGGGCCAGTGACAATGTCCTGGTCATCTCCGTATTTCACACACCTGCCAGATAAAGCTCTGAACACACTAGGAACCTAGGGTCTGTATATGCATGAGCAAACAAATGAATAGCTAGATCACTTACAGGAGCCGTGTCCCACTGCAAAGAGATCCTTGTACTTCGGATTCCTGCCAAAGAAATGTGAACTCGTTGGCACAGTAAACAGACATGGCCCTCCCATGGTCAAGAACATTCCCAAGGGCATGAGTGACTACCTACACTGCAGACATACACTGTTCAGCTTAGATTCTCACCAATAGTAGACATTAGATAATCCTGAAATCCAATAAGAATCCAGGTCCTATTTTTCCCCAACTCTGTCACGTGTCACAGTCAAGATGTAAAGTGCAATATAAGGACACATGGCTCAGGACTTGGCACACAGTGGGTGCTCAGGGACCCTAGATTCGCTGCAATATCTGTACTCACCAGCAGAGGGCGGTGACGGCCAGGCGCTTGGCTTTGTCATTTTGAAACTTCCAGAGAGGCAGCAGCGTACCCTCCTGGTCCCTGTATTCATCAGCAGCATCCTCATAGTACTTAAAATCTTTAACACAAACAGACACAGTCATCCAGGAGCTGCCACTTTGTAGCAAATCGATACCTCCTTGGGCAATACAATGAACCTCTTTGTGTTTGGGGCTGGAAATAATAGCAGGGCCATCTCAAAGGACTATTGTGAGAATATAGGTTAAGTCTAATATATGCAAAGTGCCTAGAAAAATGCCTGACACATAACTTCTCCCTGTATACTAGTAATGCATCCATATGTGCATGGACAGAATCCCAGGTTGTATCCCTCATCCTTGTGAGCTTTCTCAGGCCAGAGCGGCCAGATTTCAAGGGTTCAGCTGCCAGCGGCTGATTAATAGATCTATTCATCCTGCCTCCTAGATTCCTAAAATACAGCCCAACTTTATGCTCACTGCCAAGCCTCACTGTAATGAAGCCACCAGGACGCTCCTCCACGGGTTCCCCAAACTCAAGCTTCATCCTCAAAGTCGGCTTCCATTTTCATAAGTTAGCCAGAAGTCTCACCTTTCTGTTTACCTAAGCTAGAAAGGTGGGGATTCCTTGGCTGAGCTCTTTCTACCCTTTCTTTTTTGTCCTCCTGTCTTTTTAAATCCATTTTTTAACCCATAGCTACCACCTAGGTTGAGATTGCTAAACCCATCACCTGGCTATTGTTTTCTTCAAGTTGGTCTCCTTCCTCCTCCCTCATTCAGTCCATGCTCTCCAGGACCAGCAGAGCAAGAGCAAACTCTCCCTCCACCGTGCGCTGCTCATGGCTCTCCTTGAACAAGGTTCTCTGGTCAGATCAAGGCTCCTGGCCACCACCTCCACATCCTTTCCGACTAGTTATTCTTGTGTTTCCCCATGTTTCCTCATGCGTTTCCAGGCCTAGAATGCCTTGCCCCACCTGGATGACTCCTACTTGTTCTTTCTCTGACTCTTTATCCTCCTTTTCTACAGGGTCTTCGTTTTCCTTCCTTTTTTTTTAAAGTGGGGTCTCAGTTAGCATGTGTCCCCTATCAACTCTGTCAAGAGAGTGGCAGAGGAGTATGGCCTAATTTGGGGGGGTTGGGGAGAGAGAGAATCTGTGCATGGCAGCTAAGGGGTCTGTAACCTATTATCACTATATTACCCAAGCTGGACTGCAACGTCTGGGCTCAAATGATCCTCCAGCCTCAGTCTTCTATGTAGCTAGTGCTACAGGTATGTGCCACTACATTTTTTTCCCACTATGTAGCTCAGGCTGGCCTGGAACTCATGGCCATCCTCCTGTCTCAACCTCCTGAATGCTGCAAGTTCAGGCATGAGCCACCATACCTGCATACCTGGCTCTTTCTTGTAGAGTTAATCTGTCTATCCCAGTCCTGCCTCTCTTCTCCTGAGACATCCATCAGTCTTTTGGCCTGCCCTCTATGCTGCACAGCTCCTGGAGAGCAGGACCTATGCTATATCCATCCATGTGTCCCCAGTGCATGGTGCAGGGACAGACAGCCACAGAGCAGGGCCCCAAAGTCAGGTGGGAAATGGTTCTGCCTTCTCTCAAGTGGGATGGCCAATTAGAAGGAGCGCCCTGATTCTGCACAGTCAGAGACACTCCCAGGCATTGCCTAGACCCTCCCACAATGCCACATACCTTGAGGCTGTTGTAGGATTGCATTTAAACCTCAAAACTGTCTTGGAACAACAACAACAACAAAAAAAAAAGATTTAAGTGGCCAGTCAGAAAGATGTGAGCCTTGATCACATCAAGATTCCTGAGCTTGGGGGAGCTTTGAAAATTCCTCATTTCAGAGTGGGATTAATTGGTAACACATCTTTATTTTTATTTCTCCTTCATGATTACACTTTCCCAAAGGGAAAACACTGCACAATTAAAAAAAATCAAAGTTCAATGCATTTTTATGTGACTGCACTCTTACAAATGAACGCGGTTCACAAGGCCAATTTCTCCATGGATGTTAATCAGGCTTGCAGCCCTGTGGTGGGCCACTTGCTGAGGCTGGGTCTCAGGAAGCCACGCTGTGTGAGTGACAGGTTCATTCACAGCTGCTGTGTACACTGACAGCTTTGAAAAGCACTCAAGGTCATTTTCCAGCCTGAATGATAACGAGGGGGCTTGTTTAGGCTGCCGGTCTTGGCAGCCTTAGTTCTGTGTCCCACGGGTGAGCAATGAGCATCAAGTCACCAAGAAGGGCCCGAGGCTGTCAGCAGAGGAGACTAGCCAGCAACATGGTGTTGCCAACTCTGGGGAGGCAGCTGTTCCACATAAACGCACAATCTCTTAGGGAAGTACAAGCCACTTGGGAATGTGCTGTTCATACCATGGGAAGGAGTCCATTTCCTTGGCACTGTCAGAGACACCAGAATTTCCCAGGCCCCCAGGACTGGAGCATTTCTGAATCAATTTCTATCTTCACCTCGTCACTAATTAATTGCTAGGGTAGATCTATTGAGCGTGTTCCTGTGAAATGCCTCCTCCAGCTCGGTGGCTCCGTAGCCAGTGATGAAGTGGTTAGTCAACAGATCTACCAAGGGGCTTGTGTTTGAGTGCTGGTTCCAGCTACTCACGGCTCTCATTGGTTGTGATTTTGGTCAAGAAGTAACAGATTAGCTTGGATTTCTCACTCATAAAATGGAGATAATAATGCTATTCACATCCCAGGATAGCTGTTTGGAAAACGTAAAATGCTATGCCCACATTGTACAACACAATTCCTAGCACACAGGCCCTTCGCAGTGAGCTTTGGTGCTTGTTTTTCCACGATTTCAACTCTCCCTTTGTCCCGTCCCCTGTTCTATCCTTTGACCAGGCATGGCAAAGCCTGTTTCACCCCACACCTTCACTTTGGTCCCTGAATTCTGCCCAGTCGCTTCCTTCTCCAGCTCCATTCTCATTGGGCATTGCTCTGCCGGGGGTGTTGGTGTCTCTCAACTGTCTATAGAGAAGGCCCCAACTGCCTCTTCAGCCTGAATTCCCACCATTTCCCAATAGCTACTGTTTGGGTCCTTGAGCCTGCTGCCCCTTGTCCCCAGGGTCAGCTCCTACCCACTCTCACTGCCAGCCACTGTTCATGCCATCCTCTGATGCGAACATCCTCCCTTTCATACCCGCTCACACAGACCCTGCTTATCTCCTGACACTCAGTCTACCGCACCCTGGAGCCCTCCTTGACCTTTTCCATGCATCCAATATTTATTTTTCTCTTCTTATTATTCTCCCCCCCCCCAGAAAATGGGTTTCTCTGTGTAGCTCTGGCTGTCCTAGAACTCGCTTTGTAGACCGGGCTAGCCTCAAACTCAGAAATTCACCTGCCTCTGCCTCCCAAGTGCTGGGATTAAAGGTGTGTGCCACCACTACCTGTCCATTTTTCTCTTCTTCAGGGGCCCCCCAGAGAAATTCCTCTCCCCTGAGTTCTAGTGTTAGCATCTCCAAGTGGGGACTGGGACACAAGGTCAAGACCTAAATTTGGGTTCTCTTTGCCACTCACTAGTCAGGCAGCTTTGTCCTTTGCTGCTCATATGTGAAGTCAGAGTGCCTTTCTGCTCTGCCTGCTCCCCAGAACTGTCAGGAGGATGGCATTTGATCACTATTCTGCAGCTCAGTTTGCTGCGTGTCAGGTCTCATCACTGCACCCGCTGTTTTTATGCCATTATTCATGGCGGACTTGCACAAGTCTTGTCCCTTCAGCTACATCCAGAGGAGGAAGGGAGGTAGTAGCTTGCATTTGGTTATTTTATTTTCCCCTTCACTGTAGGGCTTAGCATGGAACACTCAACCGCTAGTCTTTTGTGAAGGGTTTTAGATACTATTTCTGAGACTGGCAAGTTGGCTCAGCAGCTAAGAGCACCTGCTGAGGACCTGGGTTTTGATTTCCAGTACCCATAAGGCAGCTCGCAAGTATCAGCAGCACCAGTTCTGGGAGATCCATGCCCTCTTCTGAGTGCACATTCAGACAAACAGGCATGAACACATGCACACCGACACAGGCACACACACAAAACTGAAAATAAATAAAAATAATAAAAACTAACATCCCTTTAAGTCTTACCTTGAGCAACATCATCATATGTGTTTTGGTTGACCATTCGCTCCACAATTTTAGCAGCTTGGGACACTTTGGTGATATCATCACTCTGTGGGATACAGAAGTTGCAAGTCCTCATCAGCTAGTGCCTGGCAAGGCCATGCCACATGCCCTGAGCCAAAGCCCAGGTTTGCAATTGGTTTGGCAATAGACCCCTGTGGTTGCCTATCCCAAAGGGCTCAGAGATGGCTCACAGCTCAGTTTCCCACAACCACCCCATTCTGGGAGCCCTTTCCTCTTGGGTGCACAGGGTCTGAGTGGACACATCTAGTCCCTGGATAAAGCTGCTTCTCATTCTCCCATCCAGTTTGTTTTGGAAAAGGCATGGAACAGAGCCCACGAAGGCACTGGAGGGCAGAGCACTCAAGGACCTGTTAGAGGCTTCAGTGGGGCAGAGAGGCTTTCTCAGATCCGCGGAAGGCCTAAGGAGGGTCCGACCCAAATGCCTTACTTCTTTAGTCTCAGGGTGAGGGGTGAGGGAGTCACAGAGGCCCGAAAGGGGAAATAAGCTTCAGGTGGAATGCAAGGCAGAACTGCGCCTGCCAAGCCAGGGTCCTTCCCAGACCACAGACAAAGCAGCAAGTTCTGCCCTGGGAAATGACTCCCTCTGAACCAAGAAGCAGCTTCCAGAAACACAGAAAGAAAACTGCTTGGCAAGTTAACAGAGATGCAAGAAGTTTGGGGCTGGCGAGAAAAGCACAAACAAGGAGGGGGAGATGACGGACGGTTCAGCAGTTAGGAGCACTTACTGCTCTTGCACAAGACTAGAATTCCATTCCCAGCACACATTCTGGGGGAGCTCACAACAGCCTCTAACTCCAGCTCCAGGGCAGTCTGTGCCTCTAGACGCCAAGGACATCGCCTCCCTGTGCATATAACCCTCTTCCCCTACGTACACGTAATTAAAAATACCAAAAATAAAGTCTTTAAAAAAAGAAAAGAACAAAGACTTTGGGATGAGTGGCAGAAGGGAACAAGCTAAATGTGATTCCAGACAGTGACTACAGGTTGGATGTACAAATCCTGGAGACTAGCACTGCTGGGGGAGGCCATGCTGGCTGGAATTAAGAGACTAGGCTGTGGGGGCGGCAAGATTGTTCAGTGGGTAGAGTCCGAAGCTCTGCGTTCATCCCTGGGACTCACATGGTGGAAGGAGAGAAATGACCCCCACAAATTTACTTCTGTCTTCCACACATGCTGTGGCTCGTGTGAGACACTCTTTCCACAAATTAAGTAAATAAACTCTAGTTAAAAACCTTAAGAAGAGATGAAGTTCTAGATCACACAGGTGTATTTCTTTCCTAGTTGGACGCAACCCTGAGCAAGTTACTTTGATTCTCTGGGTCGCAGAGTCTCAGGACAAAGTGAGGATGAATGGGCAGCCTCTCCCTCAGAGACCATGTGGGGAGTAATCACAACAATGCACATGTTGATTTAACTTGGTTGCTGGTAGCAGCGCAGTCGGAGGAAACACAATTGAGTGGTGGAGGCTCACACACCGGCATCTGGGAAATGGCTCTTGGAGGGCCCTTTACCACTCTTCAGACTGACTCTATTTATCTCAGAAAACTGGGTAAGGAGGGCCAGCGTTGGAGTTTGTAAGTATAGAGCTCAGAGTTCACCTGTTCCCAGATAACCCCTTCCACTTCTTAACCTAAAGCGCACGCTCTCCTTTCATATCTTCCGGGCCAGCCTGACCCCCTGTGTGTGGCAATGCTTGCTGTGGACAGCTAGCCAGTTAACTGACATTAGCTTTCCTGGCCCTGCTGCCTACAATCTGAACTCTCTCCTGGGGCCACAAGGAACTACAGACCTGAAGGCAATCCCTCTCTGATGCTGCACGGCAGTGCCTCAGCTCCCCATGTCAAAGCTCTCTCTTCCAAGCTCTATGAGCCTTGGTGTGGCATATTACCAACAGTGGCAGTGCTGCTAGCCCTGTGTGTACACATTATGGTGGCTCGTTCGACAATCTTGCAAAGTGTGATGTCATTTAAGATGGCTTTACACTTTGGGAAACTGAGGCTTCTTAAAGCTCCAGCTCATATTATCAAAGCCAGACTCGAATCGCTAGTCTGTGGGCTTCGGAGCCCATGCTCTTGTCCCTACTCCATCTGACTACACTATCCTTTTCCTGGGAGACCTAGGCTGGACCCTAGATGTTCCCAGACGAGAGTACAGTGGGCATCACCTCCACTGCTCCAGATGCCATCCTGCTGGAGCAGCCACAGCTCTTTGTGGGTTCTGACTGACCTGGTGGCTTCTGATCCCATTCCCCTATGCCTGCCAAATCTTCCAGACCAGACAAGCTTCAGTTCATTTTTGTGTATTCAGCCAAGTCACTAATGAGCCTGAGACCTGCAGTCCATTACCTGGGACCTTCTTGTAGGATATCATGAACTTACTCTCTTTTCTCCCTGCCCACACCTGAGCCTTTTACCAACCTAAATAGACAAAGGCCTTTGAGGAAATTGTGTTTCTCTGCTCCAGCTCTAGGTCTAGACAAAAGGGAAAGTGCTACCATCCTCACTCGTTCTTACAGACAGCCTGGCTCAGCACCTGGCATTTCCGGCTAGAACTCAGTTCCTTTGGGGAAAGGGTTCTTGCCAAGGTACTCACCCAGGAATGGTGTACATTATCCCTGCAGTGTCCTACCTCACCATGGCTTCTTGGCCTAGCGGATCAGTGTGGGAGAATATTCATCTATTCATCTAAGTGTGTTATATTCATCTATGTTGTGGAACATTTGCTTAATGATGCAAAGATGTGTTGCATTCTTTTATGTTGCATTTGTTTAACTCTACGAAACTATTACTTTGCCTGTCTAAAACACCTGATTGGTCTAAAAAAAGAGCTGAATGGCCAATAACTAGGCAGGAGAAGGATAGGTCAGGCAGAGAGAATGAATAGAGAAAAGAATGAGAAGAGGGGGAATGAGAAAATGAGAAAAGAAAGAGAGGAAGATGCCAGGAGCCAGCCACCCAGCCACCCAACCACCCAGCCAGACAAGGAATTAGAAGAAAAGAAAAGATACACAGAAATAGAGAAAGGTAAAAGCCCAGAGGCAAAAAGTAAACAGGATAATTTAAGTTAAGAAAAGCTGGCTGGAAATAAGCCAAGCTAAGGTCGGGGGCATTTATAAGAAAGAATGGGTCTCCATGTGATTATTTGGGAGCTGGATGGCAGGCCCCTCAAAGAGCAAAGAGTAAAAGGAGTTAAAAACAAAGCAACTACATATCAGAATCTGCCCATATCCCTGTTTCCCATGTCAGCAAACTGGATGAACCAGAGTGACAGGAAGTGTTGACATCAGCTTTGGCAGACTTTAGTTCCCACATCAGTTTTCAGTCTCAGCCACAGAGTTTTCTTCTGGTTTCTGGGTCTTGATTATTTTAGTTGGGGTTTCTGCCATTATGGGTTCCAGCAGAGCCAATAGCCCAAACTCTCAAGGATCTTCACATTGAGCCTAACCCAGACCAGAGCCTCCTCTGGTGCCTTGAGGAATGGTGAGAGGGAGCCAAGGATACTGACACAGCCCTCGAGGCAGGGGCTCTATCCCACAGAGACTGTGTACTCGGCATGGCCATGACCACTCAGTGTTTGATCAGCGATTCAAAGGAAATGAAAGTCTCTATTAAGTCATAGCAGGGTACCTCAAACCTCCCTTCAAGTGTGGCATCAGGGTCATGGAACAGAACTAAGAGGACACGGGCACAGCTCGGGTAAAGAAAACAACTTTCTTAACTTTCTTTAGTGCTATTGGAGAGGAGCAGAGCCACTTCCCTGTGAGTGCCCTGGGCGCTCTCCAAAGTGCTGAAACCAGCCCCTAGCTTCTTGTAACCCTCTTCCAAAGCAGGTCACACCCATAGAATCTTCACTCTGGGACTCCTCCGGACCTAGATTTCTCTCTCTCTTCGGGAATAAATGAGGTCCCCAGCATCTCCTGTGGTGATCTTCCCCATGCCATCGCCCCATGGTTGCATCCCTTTACTCTATGGTGATCCCTAAACTCCTGCAGGCTACACCCTTCTAAGTCCCCAACCATGGTCTTTCTAAAACTCCCACTTGGCTCCTTATGGTCAACCCAACTCAAGGCCTGATGATGATGGTACCTAAGATAACCTTTGAAGACTCACTGACCTAGTTTCACATCTGTAGCTGTGATAAAAAATACTTTGACAAGAGCAAGGGGAAATGGTTTATTTTAGTTCAAAATTCCAGGTTACAGTACATCATAGCCAGGAATTCAAGGCAGCAAGAACTTGAGGAATCTAGTCACATCACAGTCAGGGAAAGAGAATGAATGCATGTATGCCTAATACTCAGCTCACGTTCTCCATGCTACGCAGTCCAGCACCCAAACCTAGGGAATAGCACCACCTACAGTGGGTTGGGTCTTTCCTTACCCATTAATGTAAACAAGACAGCCCCCACAGACATGCCCACAGGCTGATCTGATCATCACAGCCCCCTTGAGACTCTACCCAGGTGATTCTAGATCATGTCACGTTGACAACTAAAATGACCATGTCACTCACTTTAACTATCAGACATAATTAAATCAAAGACTGAAGGCAGAAGAACTTAACTCACCCTAAACTCAGTGAAGAATCTTTTCCTTAGATTCCCACCCCTACCACAACTTGGTGACTTTCCTGTGATACAGATAATACAGACTTTTCAAGAAACTCTGTCTTAGGCCAGTGACTCCCAAACCCTTCTGACTCTCAAGAATATTAATCAGGGGGGAAGATGGGGAATGCTAGAGACAATTCTATCTGTCCTTATGTCTTCTCCTGAGGTAAGAAATTACCCACACCTCAATATCAGCCTTCCCCCATGAGCATCTGTGAACCCCTTCTATGTAGCAAGCTTTTATTTACCTATAGCCCAAGGCCCCACTCAGACACCCCCACCAAACCTGGGACTCCATAGATGTCAGTTTCCTCATGGCCATCTTCTCTGTCTTCTTAGCCACTGGAGTCTTTGTCTTCTCCTTCTCTTTGGTCTTTTCCTGTTTCTCAAGCTCATCTACATAGGCATCATAGATTTCCCACTAGGCAAGAGCAAGACAGAAGAGTCACCGCAGGGCACAGCTTTCAGTGGGTCAGCTCTTCGGCCTGCAGGAGTTGGCTGTATTAAGCTGTCAAGTTGGCACCCTCCAGTCATTGAATTACATGTTCAAAGTCTATCTTCCCTACCAGTCATCTGCTCTAGAACAGGAAGAAATGAGTTTTCAGGGTTCCTCTGGGCTGGGCTTATCCACCCTGAAGCACAGGGTCTGCATCTTAAGCTGGAGGTCAGTTCTAGGTTTCAACCCACAACAGGAAGAGAAAAAGTGCAACTATTAGGTAACTAATAATTTGTTGGAGATATCTAAGACTGAATTAAGAAATATTTTTTTAAAAAAAATCTTCCTCAATTGGTAAGATAGCTCAGAGACTAAAGGCCCTTTCCAGAAAGCCTGATGACCTGAGTTCAATCCCTGGGACTCATATGTTGGAAGGAAAACTGACTTCTGAAAGCTACCCCCTGACCTCCATGCATGGAACACACACACACATACATGTACACACAACACACACACACACACACACAGAGAGAGAGAGAGTTAATGGGAAAAATGTCTGCTTCTGCGGTAGTGGAAAAACATATTGGCTCCAGCTGACCATCTACTTCACTGCCCACATCTCAAGATTAGAAAGAATAATAATAAATAGGTGTTCTGCCAACTAGGGCTGGAGAAAAAGAAAACCCAAGGGCTGTAGCAGCTGTAGCAGAAGAAGCAGCAGGAATCTGGGGCTGGGCAAATGCAGTAGCTCACAGAGAGTGCTTCCCAGACTGGGCAGTCACTGCCACCTGGAGGCCAGATAGGCACACCTTACATTTAAAAATTCACCCAGAGGCCAGAACGCCTCTCTGTGCTGCACACTTCAGCGTTTGTTATCTCAGCCAGAGCCCGCCAACACCTCTGCATGGTGGCTGGTCATCCTTTGTTGACAAAGAAAGAAACAGAAGGATTAAGAAAGAAGCAAGCATACTATGTCCAGGATCCCACAGTAGGAAGAGCAGAACTTGGGCCTGATTCTAGCACCTGTCGAAATCAGCACCACAGCCAGGAGGGCTTAATGGGAAGGAGGAGGGTCCGCAAGAATACAAAAGGCAGTCAGAATGTTGGCACTTTAAAGTCAGTCACAGGATGCCACAGGCTACAGAGTCCATGGGAACAAGCATTCTACCATGTCCTGGGGAAGGCTCCAGAAGCCATCCATGCCTCCAGCATGGCGGCACAAAGCAGGTTCAGCACTCACTATGGGGGACCTAATGTGGTGTGCCCAGTGTTCGGGACTGATAGCTCAGGACAACATGCAGGGAGATGGATGGATAATTGAGGCCGACTGGAAGACATGCCAGTCTCCTCTGCTGCCGAATGTTCCAGGACGCATGGGAGGGCAGATGGAGACAGCTTTCAGGCTGACCCAGGATCTTACCTGATTGGCTGTGGCTGAAAAGTTTGTTCTTGGTGGAGGCTCCATCTGACATTCTCGATCCTAGAGAACAACGACAACAGGAGACCCACAGATGGTCTCACCTCCCTCTCACTTAACCCAACAGACAGCATTTTGGTTGGAGCTGAGGAAGGGGTGGGACAGAACTGGAGAAGCAAAGAAGAGCCTGGGAAAGACTGAATTATTCAAATCCCACATTTGTTTCTCCATTCTGGCCTCCTTCAGTAGCCTAAGCTGGAGGACAAGGGCAGTGAAGAACAATTATGCCAGTTTTTAATCAAGAAGAGGTCCAGGTTGGAGATGGACAGACTTGCAAGAGGCCAGCCTGTCACCAGTCTCCAGACACAATGCACAGAGGCTAGCCTCCCAGGGCTAATGTCCCTTACATGAGAAGGCTTCTCCCCAAAACTGGGCCCTCTGCATCCAGCATGTAAGTTGCTCGCTCCCCATTATGTATAACCCAACTATCCAACATCAACCTAAGGACCACACAGGGTGATGAGGTGCTGCCTAAGACTGACTGACCCTGGAGACCTGCCTCCATCATAGATGCACTATGTTCATAGTAGAACACTTGGTGAGCATCCCTCACCTAAAACCCTGTCAGGCTCTCTCAGCCTGATTCTCAGGACCCTTCATGGTCAGGGAATGTTCTAGCTTTTCCAAGCTGATCTACCACAGAGACCATCAACCTCTATTATATTGTTTCAAGACTCCCCAACCCCCGGCACACTGTGGTCCTGATTTCTACTCCATCTTCCCAATCTAGCCCAAGTTGCAGCCTCTCAGTGGAGTTCCAAGGGCTCTGGCCTTCCTCTGAAGGACTAGATGGCTTACAAGGACTTGAACACATATTCCAGTTTTCCTTGGAGAGGGAAGCTGTGGTCTGTCCTGTCACCCCTCTTCAGGCTCAGGCCTGCAAGTACTGGTCTTAGGCTTATGTCTGCCTTGTCATTGTATAGCACAGAACTTCAAAGTAAAGGGGTGTGGTGGGGTAATCTACCTGGGGGGAATTGTTGAAGATCTGTTTAGCCGTGTGGTGGTGGTGGGGGGATCTACCCAGAGGTAGATTGTTAAAGGTCTGTATAGGGGTGTGGTGGTGGTGGGGGTCTACCCAGAGGGAGATTGTTGAAGGTCTGTATAGGGGTGTGGTGGGGAAATCTACCTGGAGGCGGATTGTTGAAGATCTGTAAAGGAAGGGATGGGGGAATCTACCTGGAGGGGATTGTTAAAGGTTTGTAAAGGAAGGGGGGGATCTACCTGGAGGGGGATTGTTGAAGGTCTGTAAAGGAAGGGGTGGGGGATCTACCTGGAGGGGGTTGTTGAAGCTCTGTAAAGGAAGGGGGGAATCTACCTGGAGGGGGATCATTAAAGGCCTGTAAAGGAAGGGGTGGGAGGGATCTACCCGGAGGGGGTTGTTGAAGGTCTGGGATGCTCTCTCACTGAAGTTAAACTGGTTAGTGAGTTTTCGTTCCTTGGGTTGCACAGGAGCCATCAGTTCCTCTTCGGTCACTTTTTCAATGGTCTGGAAATAAAGATCAGGAGGCCATGGTTTAGTTGTGGGAGGGAGACAGTGGACAATCAGGAGTAAGGGGAAGGAAGCCCTGGCCCGGCAGGATGGGGGCGGGCCAGAGGATACTGCCAGAAGCACTGGCACATGCAGCCTCTCTCACCCATTCTTCCCTGAGTCACCCCTAAAGCCTCCATCCAAGGCTGCCCTGGAATGGTGGGGACAAAGAGCAATGCCATTGCACCTCGGTTGCAGCAGGCACGTCTGTTTGACTCCCAGCTTCGGTCTCTGCTTCTTTGGGTTCCTCATCCTCTTCAAGGATCTCTGCCTCTGAAGTCACCACCTTGGCTGACTCCTGTGAACCTTGACCGGATACTGCTGATGAATTCAGGGTCCAAGCCAGCTCAGTCCTGCCTGCCAGGCCCTGCTTGTCCCCTGGGCTCCCCATGACCTGGGTTAGCTCCCAGACCTGTCCAGGACAGCTTGCAGTTGGACACTATGAAAATAGAAGCCTTACGAAGCTCTGGAGAGACCAGCTCCTCAGAGATCCAGGCTTGGGGATGCAGCCTTAGGCTGGCCCGTGTCCTACCTGCCACCAGCTCCTCTCGGTAGTGCTGTCGCCGTCCTTCATCGGAGTCTTTGGGGATCAGGTTCCCCACCTGGCTGAAGTGAATCGCCAGTTGGTTCACAAAGCCAATAAGTTTATACGTGCCTTCCTGAAAAGAGGGGATCCCACAAAGGGCTGGCATCAGAATGTAGTCTGCCTTAATTCTCTAGAGCAGTGGTTCTCAACCTTCCCAATGCTGTGACCCTTTAATACAGTTCCTCATGTTGTGGTGACCCCCACCATAAAATTATTTTCATTGTTACCTCATAACTGTAATTTTGCTACTGCTATGAATTGTAATGTAAATATCTATTTTTTCCTATGGTCTTAGGAAACCCCTGTGAAAGGGTTCTTTGCCCCCAAAGGGGCCGTGACCCACAGATTGAGAACCACTGCTCTAAGTTAGCAATCCACCTCTGCTACAGGGACTATATCCCCCAATCCTTAATGTTTTCACTAAATTTCTGCTTAAGGGGAAAAAAAGACAAATAAATGAGGTTGTTTTTTTTGGTTTTTTTTTTTTGTAAGTTCTCATCAAAGACTCATTTTTAAATTTTTTTTTTGAGATTGGGTCTGACTACACAGCCCCACAGTGGCCTGGGACTCTCTGTGGGCCAGGCAGGCTTCAAACTCAGAGTGCCGCTTAGTTCTGCCTCCCAAGTGCTGGGATTAAAGGTACGTGCCATCACACCCAGCCTTAAGGACATATTTTTAAATATCCTCTGCATGCAGCCTGAAGCAGCCCACATTTACCCATTACTGGTTCAAGAGCTTTGTCTCCTACATTCATGCCAAGGGGTTCCCAGCTCACCTGTCTCACCTTGGTCAGGTCAGACATAATTGTCCAAACACCTAGCACAGCCTCGCTATGCCACTTTAATGGACGTCAGAGGGACCAGAACATCAGAGGCGACCAGATCTCTTGTCTGCTATTTCTGTCTAAGAGGACCACAGAGGTCCAGAGAAAGTTTGGGTTTGGCATTTGTCCAGGTCACATAGCAGATGAGAAGCAGGACTGGGCTTCAAGCCCAGGAAACCGTATTTGTTCGTTCAACAAATAATTTTGAGCAGCTACCACGAGCCAAGTATTTTCTAGGTGCCCAGGACATAAAGTTGAGCAACAACAGACACAGTTCTTGCTTTTGCAGAGCCCATGGTCTGGAGTTCCTGTGGATATTGTGTTGATTGGCCTCCTAGCAACCCCAAAAATGGATTTGGAGACCAAATGTCCCTTCCCTTCTTTTAAAACAGTTCTGTTCAATCATTTTACATCATGTGGAAAACAATTATATTTATATGGCACCCTGAGATTAAAAAATCTTGCTGGACAGTGTGGCACAGGCCTTTAAACTCAACACTCGGGAGACAGAGGCAGGAGGATCTCTGAGTTTGAGGCCAGCCTAGTCTACAGAGAGAGTTCCAAGACAGCCAGGACTGTTACACATAGAAACCCTGTCTCAAACAACAACAACAAACACACAAAATCAAAGTCCCTATGAAGCCCTTTCTCTCTGTAAAGGACGGGGGACAGGAAGTGTGGTTAAAAGCATGGTCCTTGTTGGCAGAGCTGGAGTCAAGTCCTTGGTCTGCTCCTCATTATCTTCATGACCTTATCTTAAACCCCCAGGCCCTGGATTCTTTCTTCTATCAAATAAAATAATGACATCCAATTTCAAGGAAGTGTAAGTCTTGGCAATAATGAAAGCAATCCATGAACAAAGTGCCTAACACATAGTAGGTGCCCAGTATTAACGCTCAGTGAGACAGTAACTGATAATCTGATGGAGGTTCCCATGAGAGCGAATGATCCATCCAGTTTTCCTCTAAGATGTCACCTCCGTCTTGTCCTCAACAGCTGACTGGGAACTTCCTCTTCAACTTAGGGATGGAATTTGGATTCTTTAGCACATCAAGAAAGAGTAGCAGCTTTGGAACCTAAAACTGGACCTTTCAGAACCAACCGTGTAGAGACAGCTGTGTGGGAGAATGTTCGACAGGCCAAGAGATACTGCAAGCACAGCTAAGGTGAGTGTCCCTGGGAGCCAGCTGGCAGGTCACTCAAAGGAAGAGCAAGAAGAGAACACTGAAGTGGAAAAACAACGCTTGCCCTGAGGTGCACCTGCCACAGTCAGGCCACTGAGTCCCGGCAGGCCCCTATTTCTAAAGTCAAGACAGGGTACAGGAAGGTATAACCCTGTGTAACATGACTTCAGGGAGTGAAAGACAGCTCCCCTTCAACCTCTGTAAATTGCCCAATGGGGGTCATTAGCAAAACTCTTGAATAGCATCTTTTGGGAAACATATCTAGATTTGCTTCAACATCTTTGTGGAGAAGCCGACTACACAATCTGAATAAGAAGCAGTATATTCATGAAATTTTCACAAGACATACACAGATGTTCATTATTTTGCAGCATTATTTAGAATTGTCCAAAGAAGAAACAATCCAAATGTGCATCAACTGAACAATAAAGAAAATGGGGCATATTCATAGAATATAAAATATTATTTGGCAGTAAGAAGACATGGAGTATTGACATATGCTATAACATGGATGAATTGGAAACATCACACTGAATGAAAGAAAAGACTAGAAACTATAGGACCCATCTCTTCACATGTCCAGAATATACAAGTCTAGAGACAAAAATTAACCTAGTGCTTCCCAGGGCTAGAGGAGATGGAGAGTTGAGTAGTCACAGCTATGAGGTGTGGCGTTTTCTGGGGGGAAATGTTCTAAGCCTAGCATGGCAGTGCACACCTGTAACCCTAGCCTCAGGAGTGAAGGCAGGAGGACCAGGAATTTACATGAGAGTCCGTCTCTAGGAAACAAAGCTAGGACAGAAATGTATGGAAACAGGTTGTGTTGAGAGTTGTACCTGAGGGTCTGTGAAAAGACTTCATCTAGGATCTGAGACTGGCACACAGTAGGAGTGGAACTGAAAGGCCTCAAAGTGAAGTAACAAACAGAGGCATGACTTGCACTTTAGCTCAAAAGCACTCTTAAATTCTCTCCAGTCCTTACAGGAGCTGACCTGCTCTGGTCTAAAACATGGTGCTGTCTCTTATGAAGACCTACTGCAGGTTGTCTGCTAAGAACTTGCTCACACTATGGTAAAAGATGGCCCTGGGAGTCATTCACCTGCCTGGCTGGTTCGCATATCAAGAGACTCTGTGCCCAGAGCCTGCCGAAATTCCTCTCAGATGGGAAGGCCCTGTGTGATGTGAGGCCAACATCTCTTGCAGAGAGGACTCTGTTCTACCCAGGTGTCTTGCTGGAGGAAAAACTAAGCTTCTAAAGATCCAATACCTTGTGTTGGTGAAAAATGTGTTCTGTGTATTGGAAATATTGAAACAAATCATTTTCTTTTCTTTTGGGGGGTGGGGTTTTGAGATAGGGTTTCTCTGTGTAACAAACAGTTCCAGCTGTCCTGGAACTCACTTTGAGGACCAGGCTGGGCTCGAACTCACTGAGATCCGCCTGCTTGGAAAAAAATCATTTTCTAACCATATGATTCAATATTCTTAAAAATAAAAATATATTAAAAAGCTGGGGATGTGGCTCAGTGGCAGAGCACTTGATCAGTATAAGCAAAGCTCTGGGCTTAATGGATTCAGTCCCCGCACCACAAACAAACAAACAAACAAACGAAAACAACTCCTCAGGTACTGAAGGCTTTGCAGTTAGCAAGACTTCTTCACTGAAAAATTCCAAAGGGGCCTGCAAGGTGGCTTAGCAGATGGGGGCACTTGCTGCCAAGCCTGACAATCTCAGTTTGATCCCCTGGATCTTCTCTGGAAAATTGTCCTCTGACCTCTGAGCTCCGCATGCACATTGGAACCCTGTCTCCTCTCTCTTGCTCTTCTTTCTTTTGTGCACACGTGTATTCTCTCTCTCTCTCTCTCTCTCTCTCTCTCT
>LOJH01002448.1:0-12530 GCA_001685095.1 Ellobius talpinus
TTCTTTCTTTCTTTCTTTCTTTCTTTCTTTCTTTCTTTCTTTCTTCCTCTCTCTTTTTCTTTCTTTTGTGACAGGGTCTCACTATGTATCTCCATCTAGCCTAGAACTCTTTATGTAGACCTGGGTGGCTTTGAACTCACAGAGATCTGCTAACCTTTGCATCCCGAGCTCTAGGATTAAAGGCATGTGCCACCACACTTTTTTCTCTTCTTCCATGCAAAATTATACCTTAGCATATAGAGGGAAATGAATGAGTAGACACATAGATGATGAAATATATAGCAAAGCTGATTACTTAGCCTGTGAACAGTACTGTTTGCTTTGATGTTTGACATTGTGAATGAAGAAATTTGATATTCTTCTGGCAGAGCCATCATTTCACCAAACTTTCTTGGATTCTAGTCTCTGAAGACACTAGTTCCTGCCATCTCATAAAAGTTACACAGCTTTTCGGTGGTCTCTCAAGATGCACTGGGTGGGACCCAGTTCTTAGGATATTTTAGATGCCCTTGGTGATTCCTGTGTGAAGCCAAGGTTGACTCTGACTGCTCTAGTGGTCAGTTTGTGACTTGGTACATGGATTTGTGCCTCCTCTGACACTGGATGTAGAAGGTTTTCATATTTTTCTGTACATTTATTTTTCACTCGAGCAGTGGTTCTCAGCCTTCCTAACACTGCAACCCTTTAATAGAGCTCCTCATGTGATGACCCCCAACTGTTGCAAAATAGAATATTTGTTTAACTATGTAAAGATGTGTCGCTGTTTCACCTTGCCTGCCTAAGGCACCTGATTGAGCTAATAAAAAACTGAACAGCCAATAGCTAGGTAAAGGAGGGATAGGTGGGGCTGGCAGGGAGAGAGAAAAGGGGAGCTAGCCAGTCAGCAGGGTGCGGGGAGATGGGGGAGCAGCCTGACAGGGTCCAGCCAGCTAGAGGCCAGCCAGACAGACACAGAGGAAGAAGGAAAGCAGGATAGATAGTATGTAGACGAGGTAAATGAGCCTCGGGACAGCATATAGATTAGTAGAAATAGGTTAACTTAAGTTTTTTTTAAAAGTTAGCTAGAAACAAACCTAAGATAATTAATAATCAGTCTCCGTGTCATAATTTGGGGGTTGGTGGTCCAAGAAAGCCTGTCACACCCATCAAATTATTTTTATTGCTACTTCATAACTATAATGTTGCTACCGTTATGAATAATACAGTAAATATCTATGTTTTCCAATGGTTTCATTTGACCCTCAGAGGGGTCGCAACCCACCTTGGGAACCACTGGAGTAAAGAAAGCCTGTGGCTTACTTTCCATTACCACAAATGTCTATCATTACAAACAAAATCCTCAAGTGCTAAGACAATGTACCAAAAGGCTCAAAGCATCAGGAATAGCTTTGAACAGCCTGGGCTGTTCTGTCCATGCCTGCCTGGCATCCTGACATCTATCTTCATGCCTTGCACAAAGCAAATTGAAGATGTAATCTTGGATTGGGGGTAGGAGTAGACGTGATGTTTTTATGGCACAGAGGAATCAATCTATCACTTTTCCTGCATAGGATATAACCCAGGCAGAGGGAGGCCCCAGCTGGAAAGAATCATTCCCATGGTTGTCTTGTCCTCTTTGTACCCACATTCATCAAGGCCCCATGAAGCCTGGTGTAGCTGTCATGTCCCCGGGTATTTACCCGTGTTCCTGGTGTTCTAATTCCCATTACTTCAATATGGCCATTCACCTATTCACTTCCTCCTCTTTCTAGTGCTCTTATTGCACGCTGAGGAAGAGGAAGGGGTGAATAACTTTGCTCTAGATAACTTCCTCCTCATCTACAATTTGTTGCCTGATCTTTGCAAACTCCAATAGAAAGAAACAAATAGCATGGGACTGTGATCAAGAGCAAGACATCAAAATGGTTAAAGACTTCAGTTCTTGGTAGCAAACTAATAGGAGGAAAGATGTCTTTCTACAAGGGTCTCCACCTGCTGTGTGAGAAGTAGGTGATTAATTGACACATTATTCCTCGGTGACACAGCGAGTTAATGAATCGAGGCATGGAACATCTACAGCTGTTGACATCACAATAAGGGGGAACAGAAACCACGTGGCTGCTGAGGCGAAAACACAGCAGCTGTTTACCATCCTGGCAAACACACAAAACCCAGGCAACTCCTGGATCTCACCAAAGTTCAGGAAGTCAGGTAGGTGGGCTCTTTAGCTGCAGAAGGAGTGTGCGAGTAGCAAACCCAAACTGTGTGTACTCTGCAGGGCAAATGTCGGGGGTTTTCAGCGGTGAACTGTAAAGAAAAACAAATGATGGAGAGGTAAACCAAAAAATTTCAGTTACTAAAAAGACAGCCTCTTAAAAAACAGGGAAGCTTGAACTGGAATGTGACAGTAAAGAAAAGCCACACAGTGACAGCTGTGAGATGTGTTTTTTCCTTTGGGGAGAAAGGAGAAGGCTGAAATAAGACAGGATCTAAAGGGTGTGTGTTTGTGTGTGTGTGTGTGTGTGTGTGTGTGTGTGACAGAGAGAGAGAGTTTTTGCCAAATTTCCCTTACTTGTGGTCACAAGGGTCTTTACTTTCTAACGGTCCACAGACTGTTCGAAACAAAAGTGATGAATACGGGTTTAGAGTTTGCAGCAGAGGATGCTGACCAGTGTGACTAGATGTTGGACCTGTCATCTTTTCCTGTAAATGCTCATCACTTAGGACCCAGTTCCAGTAACCTCGCAGCTCTGCAATCGTGTAGTTCACAACCCCTTCTTTATGTGGGATTTGACAGCTCTTGTTGTAGATTTTGAAATACTACAGACAGCACACCAGGCTTTTTAAAATGGGTATTTATTAAACCTTATCTACAGTCAGGACCCGGTGAGCAGACAACTTAAGAGAGAACCTAGGTGCTGGTCGGGCCCAGTGCTAAGCATCCCACATTTGTGGCGTGATCGCCCTCTAGTGACTGTTTCAAATTAGGAGCGGTGCTCATGCTTAAACTATTAAAGTTTTCTGATCAAAGCTAATGAGTATTTAAGAGTCTAATTTGCTCAGCAATCTGCAAAGAATGCCTTTTAAGGGAACAAAACATAAGATCCAATCCTGACCTCAGTCAATAAAGATCTCCAGTGTAGTGCCTGCTCATCACGTAATCCTCTCGCCACCCTTGGCTGCGAAAGGCTGAAAGCTATGTTTTGACAAAACAGAAGGGACGCACTCTCCAAATGCCAAAACAGAGAGAAATTATCCATGAGATAGGATATTATCTATTTACCACCTAATTGAAGTACACTGATAAAAGGTTAAACCTTGGTGGGGGTGGTCAAGAGAGAGGAAGGGAAGAAAGGATGTGTGAGACAAAGGATGCCTCAGACATCTGTGTGAATAATGCCATTCTGTAAAAGTATAAGCATATTAAGGGAAGGAGGAAAAGAGGCCCACATTACTGGAATTGAAGATGTTTGTGATAAACAATGAAGCCTGTGATACAAGCAACAGGGAGAGTTACAGGATGGGTAATGATTCTTCATTGGCAAAAACAAACCTCTGTCTGTAAACACCTGAGCATAAGGATGTGAGCAGGGAAGGGGATGGGAGGGGCTTTAAGGTCCTCTAAAAACTCTGAGAGAGGCAGGGAGACAGAAGAATGGGGGAGAATGAGATGCTCATGCATTTTGTTATTGCTAAAAAGAAAATATTTTAAAAATCTGAACACAATATTTGAGAGTTCTGTTTGTTTTACTCTGAGCAGATAGAATGAGTGACTGTAGATTAAATGACTCAAACAGCAGACATTTCTATCTCACAGACCTGGAGTCTGGAAGCTTGAGGTCAGGGTGCCAGCACAGCTCAGACATGGAACCTTCTCAACCACAGAAGGCCAGTTTCCCCTTGTATTTCCTATAGCTAGAATGAGTGGGAGATTTCTCTGAGATCCTAGGTGTTGGGCACTGATCTAATTTCCAAAGACACCATGCTCATGACCTAGTCACCTCACAAGGGCCGTTCCTCCCAATATCATCACACTGGGGCGAGGATTTAAGCTTAAGGCTCTGAGAGAATATAGACGTTGGGTCCTTGACACCCTTCCTTCATAAATAGAGGAGACACTAAGGACCAGACCTTTACTTCCCCTGCCTTTTCTTGTCTTGTCTCCCCAGGAAACAGAGAGTCCTAGCACATCTTATCCATGACACTTTTAATCTAGTCATCCCCTTATGAATATTATATCCACAAAGCTCTCAGTCTCTGGATTAATAAGTACTCTTGAGACTTATTTTACCCTAGTTCTTATTACTCTATCGTACCCCTTTCCAGACAAGGAAGTATGGCTGGGATGATTCCTCAGAATAAGGCATGAAATTTGATTTTATAACAATTTTATAACACATGTCTAGTTAACTCTATTACCTCAGGGTCAATGGTATAAACTGTTGGACTCACCAAGCAGACAGAGAGCCTCTATTGCCTTCCCTCAAACCTGTCCAAACCCATCTATACTCAGAGGCTTGAGTCGCTCTTGATTATCTTGTGCTGTCTTGTTGGACTCCTAACATTTGGATCAGTGTCAGGATGTTAGTTAATTCAGGCTGCTGTCACAGTGTACCATAGGCTGGGAGGCATAAATGACAAACATGTGTGCCTCGGATTTCAAAAAGCTGGAAGTCCACAATCAAAGTCCTGGCAGATCTGATCCCTAGGGAGAGCTTGCTCACTTGGTGGCTTGCCAAGTCCTGCCGTCTTGCTGTGCCTTTACGTGGTGGTAGAAACAAGACCACCAGCTTTAAGAATGCTGAGTCCACAAGGAACTTTTCTCCTGCTATTTATACTGAATCTAAGTCCAATTTCCTTCCAAAGCCCCACCTCTGAATGCTATACCATTGGGGGTTATGCCTATGAATTTGGGGGTGAGGGAGACATAGTCCATGATGAACTTTATCCTAGCCTGTTCACATGTTCTGCAGCCAGTACATGTGTGTTCTCTTCTGCCAAGACTGTGAAGTAAAAAAAATGGTAGGGGCATTGCTTTTTTCTTTTTCAGTGCCTAAAACAGCCCCTGATACATTTCCCCTCTTCTCCTTCCTCTGTTCTCTGATGTCAGGGGCTAAATGTCATTTCTTTAAACTCTGAGACTGATGTGGGGGAAGCAAGAAAGTCAAGGAGGAATACAGCAGGGTGTAACGAACATGAGCCCAACATGCCGAGAATATCAGGGCCCTCACGCTCTTCAGGAATAGGTAGAGCCCGGAGTCAAGAAGGTCTCCCGGAAGTGGTATTACGTGGGCTGAGAAGGTATGAGTTACTGAGGAAGACAGAGGAGGACTATGCCTAGCAGCAAGTTCTAGAAGGGCATGACATCTGGGAGCATGGCCCATTTGGGTGAATGATATCAGGACAAGATGTAGGAAGAGAGGAACGTACAGGCTATGTGAGGACATATCCTTCTGGAAATATTGGGGTTGCAGGGGGCATAGAACCAACCACAGCAAAGATCTGCTGAAGCCATAGTTATGGCAGGAAAGTTAGGCTGTAACTGAAGAAAGTTCGGCTGAAGTCAAAGTAGCCTTAGATGCCAAGCTAACATGTTTGCATTTTATCCTCCTTAGCAAGAAGCATCCAACAGATCGCAACGTCGTCTTAGGCTAACATACTGTAGCCTTATCCTTAACTCCACTGGTCAGTAAGAAAGTATAAACTCAGGAATTTGTCTAATTGCCCATTTAATTAAACTCATTGATTTTTTTAAAGTTTCTGTAAAGATAATGGGGCCTATGCTATTTTAGAAGCAATGACTAAATCAGCAGGAAATATAAAGGAACTGAACAAAATAACAATGAAAGAGTCATTATCAGATAGAGCTGAGTCAACTTGAAGAACGGCAAAGGGCTTTCTAAAGTGTGTGTGCTGGACATGTGCTGGCCATGTCTTGCGCAGGCATGAATACAGCTTGGCATACCTCTTCTGGAGCAGGGTCCCTGGTTTTGATGTCCATGGACAAATGCTATGTATTACTTGTATCTAGTTTTTGCTTCTCCATCTCTGGGCTTCTTAAACTCTCCTCCTCACAACCGCTTTCTGTTTTAATTCTGACTTCAGGTATAGAGGTAGAGAAAACAGGAATGCAAACTGAACATTTAGCAGTAACAATTCATAAAGAGATTTGCTTTAAAACAAATGTTTGCATAGGTATAGTTTTACCGTTTATTAGAGATAAAAAACCAAATTTGCATACTAATGAGATAGATGGGCCTATATTACATAAAAATAGTTGCTGTTGAATATTTGATTTAAAACTGGGCATTTGGCTCACACTTGCAATTCTAGAACTTAGAAGGCTGAGTGAGGCACAAAGATGGCCTTGGCTTTGGGGCCAATCTGAGCTATATAATGAGTTCCAGAGCAACCTAAGCTAGAACATAAAATTAAAGAGCGGCAAAACAACCAACCAACACCCAAAACAACAACAAAAACCAATCGATACTATAAGACACAGGGCATTATTAATGCTCTTCAAAGTTGGTCCTTGCTTTTTTTAAAATTCTCTACACTGAGAAAGCTGCCTTCATTTGCACAGATACATAGTACAAACCAGGAAAAGTGTATTTAGGACTTTCAGAAACAGTGGGAAATGCTATCCTAATCTCAAGATGAGACAAGTTTTCATGAAGTGCAAGTCAGCATTAAGTAAAACTCTAGCACAGTACAATCTGAACTTATGCTAACTTGATACATGCTGAAGAAAGATGGAAAACATTGTCTTGATTTTCTGTAATTAAACCATTTGTTTCTATATGGGAGAGAAAACTTGGTGTATGCAGTGAAAGCATGGTAACTCACAGCAGATGGTGTTCTGGGGCCTGAGACGACCTGGTTCATGCAGTGTTTGCTGTTGTCACACAGGGTGCAATGCTATGCGTCCTGCAGAATGCATGTGTTCGGAACCAGGACTGCAGTGAAGTCACAATGCAACATTTGCAAGTGTCTGAAACACCTTGTCTTCGCTATGGGCTTCATTTTAAACTAAGTTTTGGCTGTTGTATGTTCAGAAACCTTCGAGTGTTGCCAATTATTTTACAGCTCTTGTGCATAGTTATGTAACCAGAACCCAGAGTTTTAGTACCGGAGATTTAAATCAAGTAAAGTAGACTTTGAGAGTGGAAAGCTTAAAGAGGTTGTTTATAATATTCAGATTTGTGGGTTTTTTTTCTGTTAGGTCAATGTGAGCCAATCACTCTGGAACTCTGCATGAATTTGCCCTACAACCATACACACTATCCAAATTACCTTGGCCACAGGACTCAAAAGGAAGCATCTATCAGCTGGGAGTCATCTCTCTTCCCTGCACTTGTTCAAACCAACTGTTACAAATACCTCATGTTTTTCGCTTGCACCATTTTGGTTCCCAAGTGCGATGTGAATACAGGCCAACGCATCCCCCCTTGCAGGTAAAATAATGGACTAGCCACACGCTAGCTCAGAGAGAACCAAAAGAACACCAAGCTGGGTTTAGACAAAATAAGCATTGCTAAGGCATGGGCTTTTATCTGTGTTCCGTGGATCATAAAGTATCCTTTTGAATGGCTGTTAAGGTTGGGGTGCTGCTCAGCGGTAGAGCATCCTATAGAATATATAAAGCCTTGGGTTGGATCACTAGCACCCCAAAGCAAAGCAAAACAGAGTGTGAGGGAGCGGAGGAAGGGGCTGTGTCTGCTGCTTTGTCTGGATGTCACGTATTCATTTTTTAGATTAATTAAATGTGTTCTTTAAAACACCAGTGTGTTTAAGATGCTCTCCTCTGATAGTGCTTACAGGCCAGTGTGACTCCACAGGGGAATAGGAGAGCAGGTGGGACTGTGCGGTATATTACTGACATTTTTCTGCTTGTCTGAATGAAAGAAGACACCTGAAGAACAGAGCTGGAACCTTGGGCTTGAACGATATAGTCCTATTGCTGTGGGATCCATTGTCAGTTTGGAGTCTTCCCTAGATACTCTGTGCTCTTAAGACAAACTACTCCTTCTCTTTGGCCCTCACGTACTTTCACTAGTGAAATGAGTATTTTGTTTGTTGAGTTTCATTTCAGTGAAGAGTTCAAGAAAGGGCTGTGAAGACAAATAAATGCCAAGGCCGGCGAATTGGATGAAAGCTCTCTGGTGACTCATGTAGCTCTTAAGAGAGCACATGGGCTCAATTGCTTGGTGGCAGCTGTGTCCTATTCGGGGTAACGTGTGAGAGGTTGTAGTCAGAGAATTGTACATATCTGAGATGACTATCCCAGAAGTCACTGTGGCTGCATTCTGCAATGTTGTCTTGCAGTCAAGAGTGCCTGTGCAGATGTACTTGCCCGAATGTGAGAAGTAGCTTCAGAAACCATATGTTGGGATCAGAAGTCACACAGAGCGTTAAGAGAAAGAAATAATACCAATATAGTGGGCAGATGGGAAAACAATAAATTTAAGGCTGTCTATCAAGTGGATGATGAAGTAGGGCATCTCTAGAGTCAGGGCAGGAAACAGTAAGATTTCAGAATGACTAGGGCAGCTGAACAAATCAAACAAGATGAAGAGAAAAATTTAGTGTTTTCCTGGACAAAACTAATTCTGAAAATTTTATTGCATGCCCATTACTCATGAGAGGAACACTCAGCTGGAAGTTCCTGTGTAGGCTCAGGGTCCGTTGTGACAGACTGTATAGGAAGTGATGTTGGACATTCTTCTGTTTAGAACCAAAGACTGAGGAGTGTTTGCCTGGAACACAGTAAAGTAGAAAGCCAGTGAAGTATTTAGAATATCTACTGATTTCATATTCAAAAGTTATTTGAACTTATTCTGTTTCTGCTAAGCAAGGCCAATGATGATAGTGAATTGCTACTTTGAATAGGACTTCCCAAGCCGTGTTTGATTTTCTTTTTATGTCTATGTTAAATTCTCCTAATTATTAAATTCTCCTAATACATCCACCTTTACCATAGTTATAAGTGTATATCTATATTGAATTTCATGGTTTAAGTTTATAACCTAAAATGACTGGTTGTAAATGGTTCTGAGATATTTTTGAGTGAACATGTTGATAAACTCCTTTTGGCGATTTTAATTCTTTCTTTTTCTTAGCTTTAATGCTATGTCTTTCAATTTCAGTGCCTGCATTTTGATATTTATGTATAAAATTATTTTATTATAGCAAACTAATATGCTCCTAAGCTTATAAATTAACACATGGCTGTTTCTGGTGAGTCTGTTTACTAATCTTAACATTCAATTTTTAAGTTGCATAGCTGAGATAACCAACCTTACTGAGCCTCCCACTGTGGCAAAAGCTTAAGGATTATTACCTCTCATGTTCACAATTCCCTTTGACTGAGGTTACACCATGATAGTGGGTGTCTATCACGAAGGGCCATGCAGATTTTGACAAGAACTTCCTTGAACTTTCGGTGTTACTGTTCGTATTATTTCCATTTGTATAGTAAAACCCAGAAGTGGTAGAGACAGTTGCAGCCGAATTGGCACATTTATTATATGTCTAACAGAACTCTAATCCAACAGATAGGGCAAAAATAATACTGAACCTACCATTTTTCAAAATGAATATGAGAATGTCTCATATTCATAATAGTTGAAAATTCCAAACCTAAACTAGAAATTGAGTTTTATCTTTAGAAAAAACAAGCAAGCAGTATTGATGGAAGCTGAAGAAGGGGAAAGAGAGGCAAAGCCCCTGGTAAACCAGCCTAGCACAGGGACCCTCCACCCCCATACTCATTAGAGGAACACACAGCTGGAGGTTCCTGTGTAGGCTCAGGGTCCATTGTGGCAGACTATATAGGAAGTGCTGTTGGACATTCCTCTGTTTAGAACCAAAAGCTGGGGAGTGTTTGCCTAAAACACACTTAAGTAGAAAGCCAAAGGGAAGGAAGTCATTGTCTTAGAGAGAATTTCATTGTTCTATCTGAAGTTCAACCTCTCTTGGTGAAAGCAGGTGTGTCCTCTTTGTAGAGATATTGCTTGTTTGGGTTCTCTAAGTGCCAATTACTTATCTATGCATGCTGGTATGTTTCTACATACTTCTTTTACATACAGTCCCACATAGGATTAAAACGTACACACACTCTAATCATACATTTCCAGTGGAGTCATACGACTTTTGACACATTGTCTTTCTGCTTGTAGATCCCTGTGTGAGCACTCCAAAGAGCGCTGTGAGTCTGTTCTTGGGATCGTAGGCCTCCAGTGGCCTGAAGACACAGATTGTAATCAATTTCCAGAGGAAAATTCAGACAATCAAACTTGCCTCCTGCCCAATGAAGACGTGGAAGGTTAATGTTCCAGTTTATTTCATTAGGGCATCTAATATGGATGAACATGTCAGCCAGTTTTTGCTGTCTCAGAATTATGGAGGGTTGGTTGTTTGCTTTCTATTTAGTTATCAATTAGGCTTCAAGGGTCAGGGATGCTAAAACCTGCTTAATTACCCTAGAAGGCTCTGCCACCTATCTGCTAGCTGTTATCATTGCTAGCATATGTAAAATAATTTTAGGAAATAAAAATGAACTCAGAGATGAGCTTAGTCATCCAGCTATTTCCCACTTCGTGCATACTCCTCTTACAGTGCCAGTTATTTGTGGATGTTGTTTGTTTCAGGAGCCATGAAGCTAATGATAAACACCAACCCTTGGCTCTTCCAAGTGAGAAGGCGGTGGAGGATTTTATTAGTGAACAAGTAGTCGTGGGGACCGGTCCATCAAATGAAAGATTAGAACCTTTGGGAAGCTGGGATCATGGATTGCACAAGGGATTTCAGGCTCAGGCCAATTTTAGGTGTCCATTTAGAAAGGTAATTAGTTATTGCCAAGCACGGGCACCAGGTGCTTTGAGAGATGGTACCAAGGATGAAGGAGAGGCACGGAGATGAACAGAGAGAAGAAAGCCAAGCGAACTCCAGGAGCTTCAGCTGTGTGGTGACCTGTTCGACCTTGAGTACTTGCCCACTCCCAATGGAAACCCAGATGTTAGTTGACATCTTTGCAATGCACTGCTCTTTTGACAGAATGTTCACCAAGTCACTTCAAGTGTCGCTCAGGACGGTGCGTCCTAGGTTCCAGAAGATGTGATGGCCAGGTTGACTGTGACGACGACAGCGACGAAGAGAACTGTGGTATGTGTGTGAGAGATGACTGGGTTTTTTTTTCATGCACAATAGTAACTGCCAAGGATAAGGAACTGTGTTGGAATATGTAAACAGTTTGCTTGTTCTAGGAAGTAGCATCTGGTCTAATGCTACTGCATTTACTTCTGACATCCACAGACCATAAGCTATGAATTGATATGATTTTTCTACTAACTTACATTTTAATTTATATTAAAATTGCAATTTATATCATATATAAGTATATGATATAAATTCATATATATGAGAAAAAGAACAGCTCACAAGTGTGAGGAACTATTTTTGTTATTAAATTGCAAAGCAGTTCAGTTATTTGGTTTCTGGGAAGAATAACGGTGTCTTGGCATAGCCTTCCTGAGCTGCTAATTGGGCATCTGCATCCACAAAGATAGTTCAGGCCGCAGTGTTCACATTTAATTGAGATTTATTTTCATGCCCCTCTCGCTTTGTCTCTGCTGAAAAGGATAAAACTCTCCTTGACACCTTTTCTATTGAGCCCCGAAATCGCCATGGGGAGACTGAAGATGCCAATGGCAATTTGAACACCGCCGTTCTTGGTTTCTTGTCCTGAAAACTGTAGCTCTTGTCAGCTGAAAATGTGTCAGGGATCAGAACACAGACAGTGTTTTCCAGCAAACAATGCCTGGCATTGAGCAGAATGATTGAAGTGCTATCTAAAGGCTTGCTTGCTTATGATTATTTAGTCTGTCATACCCTAAAATAAAATTGACATTTTATTCATTGGAAGCACATAAGGTAATATATCTTTTGAGGTTATTTCATTTAGTTGGCCTTTGAAGTATGATATATTGCCTTCCCCCTCAAAATGAATTTTCATAGTAAATATTGTCCTCCTGGCCAAGACAAAATGCCAAAAGCAGTCAACTGAACCACTATCAGCAACTATAAATATGGACACACGCATCCTCTGGAAGATTACAGTTGTCAGGATGATGGTACAGAGGTCAGTGTAATTTTTCTATGGAGCAATATTTAATAATTTGAGAACTTACTGTAGTTGGCCTGTTTGTGAGCTTTCTATAAAAAATAAAAATAAAAATTCACTGACTGTCACATCAGTAGCATATCCAGAATGTATTAGATTTTTCACTTAGGAACTTTGCAGGGGTACAGTATTGAAAGCTATGATATAAGATCAATTATCTTAGATTATTCATAGGGGTTATATGATTCTATTGAAGTGACTAAATTTCCAGTGGGTGACTAAATATTTGGCAAATACTTAGTTTAAAAAATAATGGGCCTTTAATCTCAGCACTCGGGAGGCAAAGGCAGGTGGATCTCTGTGATTTCAAGGCCAGCCTACTCTATAAAAGCTAGTTCCAGGACAGGCTCTAAAACTTCAGAGTAAACCC
>LOJH01002448.1:12554-42917 GCA_001685095.1 Ellobius talpinus
GGACAACGAAAAACAAACAAACAAAAATAATGGGTTATGTCACTTGGGGTTGCACACCTGAAATCCCAGAACTTGGGAGGTGAAGGTAAAAGGTTGAGAGCTGAAGGTCATCTTCAATGATAAAATGAGTATGAAGCTAGCCTGGGCTGCTACATGAGGTAGCAAAATCTTGCCAAGAATAAATGGTCTTCATTCTATGATGTGAGATTCCCCTTCCTATGCTGTGAATATGTTTTATTACCATTGATTAACCAAGAAGCTGCTTCAGCCAATGGCTTAGCAGAATAAAGCCTGGCAGGAAATCCAAACAGAGATATAAAGAGAGAGTAGGTGGAGTCAGGGAGATGCCATGTAGCTGCTGATGGAGGAAGACACCGGAACTTGTACTGGTAGGCCACAGTTTGTCGTGATACACAGAATAATGAAATGGGTTAATTTAAGATGTAAAAGCTAGCTAGGAATACGTCTAAGCTATTGGCCAAGCAGTGTTGTAATTAATGTAGTTTCTGTGTGATTATTTGGGTCTGAGCAGCCAGGAAACAAACAAGCAGTCTCCAGCTACAATTCTAAAATGCATTATGAAAGATAAATTCACCGTACTATAATACAGTACTTAAATGACCCTAAAATATCAATATTCTAGTTAAATAAGTTTTCATAGAAGTTTTAATCTTATAATTAACAGAATGCCACAATGATAAACTAAACTTTATTTCATTTTCAAAATAGCATAGTTACCATTAATAGTTCTGATGTAAAAAGTTAGAAATTGATAAGAAATTAATTCATTTGGAGCTAAATTGATTGTTTTAATAGTAATAATTTACATGAGAAAATTTGCACTGAGTTTTTCAAAGTGACTCATGATGGACAAGTTCCCCTTTGGCATGCATGTATGCACTCAGATGGGCTTTCCAGTGTGTTGGGAAGACATCACTGATGATGTCAGGTCCCAAAGAACTCTGGGTACTCTCTCCAGTTTATACTCTGCTGTTAACCTCTGTTTTCATGTGAACATAGACCCATGAGGAAATAGAAACAGGGAAGTTGGGCTGCATTCTATCTCTCTCATTGCTCTGACTTATTCTACGCTTCTTGCATTTAAGGCACTCAGTGCTTGGGACTGCATACTGTGAATTCACAGCTCACATGGAAGTTTTAGCAACACTACTGGGGGTTCCCTTCAAAACAACACTTACTTCAGTTATGAAATGTTTGATGTGTCAGAAATTAAATTGATTGTATATTTCTTTAACAATTTTCTGTCTGGAAATGTAATTACCAAAGCACATAAATTACAGATGTACTTTCAAAATCAGTGTCGGAGAACTTAGCAGAGAATTTTGCTCAGGGTGGGCTTCTGCTCTCATGATTAAATTTTTCGTTGTTGCAATTGCTACTGTAAACAAGCATTGCAAGGTTTGTTAATACTCGAGTGTTTTCAACAAATGCTTGGAAGGACTCTGCAAGCCTGATTGCATCACCAGAGAACTGACTCACAGGAGGGAAGCCTTGGAGATGCGGAAGGGATTAGCAGAGTTAGCAGTGTTAGGGCAGAAGAGCTTCCTCATCTTACAGGTTGACAGCTTGCCAGTGGTAAATTATAAAACGTATCCATATACAGTTAAACTAGTAACTTAATAAGATCAGTTTTAGCATAACACTTTCCATGAACCAAACAGTGGAGAACAAACAGGCCTGAACAGAGAAGCAAACATGAAAGGCAAAGAAAACAGAAATGTACAGAGGACCACATCTGGGCCCGTGGCCCTACCGCAGCCAGGGTCTGTGTTGAAGTCTGTGGTTCCTGTTATTATTGAAGGCCATGGGATTGCCCAGGGTCTGGATGAGCAACTAAGGCTATGCTGGAGTTCAGGAACCATGCTACTGCTGGGTCCATGATGATCTGACAGGCCTCCGCTGACCCCTGAGGCCATGGTGACCCCTGCTGCAGCTGGGGTCTGTGTTGATATCCATTGCCCGTGTTATCATATGGGTACATGTGAACCATGTATTGAACCATGTGTTGAAGTACAAGGGCCGTGTTGATCTGTTCCTGCCCCTCACTGGTCTAGGGAGGGCCCTTACTCCACGCACTGGAGAGCTGACCCCGCCTTTTGTTTGCCCTCAAATAATGGACTCCAATGATCTCAGCATGGAGAGCTGGTCCCACCCCTCATAAGAGAACTGCCTTCCCACTCCCCCACACACATTTGGGAAAGATGGCCCCACCCATCACCTGAGTGGTGTGGTCCCAGCAGCTGGACTGACCGACTTAGCTACCACCCAGGCACACATCCAGGTCTTTGAGTTGGCGCTCCCCAACATCTACCCTGGCTATGACCTGCTGGAGAATGTAAAGGGACTGAGCCCGTGGAACCATAGCTACAGGATCTCCATGACTCAGGACAAAGGCAGGATATTTGAGAGAAGTTTCAGTGAGGGTCCAGTATTGATGGTATACCAGAAGCCAGAGGCCCTTGAACCAGGCCAATAACTCATTACACAGTGAACAGTTGCAAGTTAAGCTGTTTGGACAGACGAGTCTACTGCATAATACACAGTGGTACCCAGTGCATTAAGAAGAATGAAGAGGCCTTGGAGAGGAGGGAAAGACAGAAGAGAAAAGTGGTTTTTTCTTGTTTACTTGCTTTTTTAAAAAATATTCTTATTTTTTTAATTTTAATTATTTATTTTTAAGTTTTCCTTTGGGAGGGGGATACAACAAGGGTGAAGGGTGGATATAGAGGGACTGGGAAATGAATGGGATTGGGGTGCTTGAGTTGAAATTCCCAAAGAATCAATTCAAAAATTATACTTCAAAAACAAGGAAACAGCAATGGGATTCCGTATTTGATTTTTGCTGTCAGGCTTTGACATTGACTGTGTAAGGCTGAGGTTTGCTCTCCTTAGGGTTGGGACCAGGCTGGCTAAGCTAATATATAAATGCAGTAGTAGTACCTGAGGTCTGATGCAGTCAGGGAGTCTTTTCAGGGGGCCGTTAGATAAGAATATGGCATAAGCGAGTTCTTTATATCTAATGTAAAAAAATATTTAATTACCCAAATATAGCATCATAACCCCTAACTGATCACTGTCCCGATTAGTAAATAATGATAAACCCCTATGCAGAGATAGTTTGGGAGCAGTACAAATTTATCTTCAAATTAAGAAAAAACATGTTTACCAATTATCTTTGGTCTTTTATTAAGCTCAGATACAACAAGAACTTTAGATGTAACCAGAGCTGCTCCTCAGAGTCTGATTCTCTGAGGTCCTCAGAGGATCATTCATGTGATACTTTGGAAGTTTTATGGAAGGGCTTTGTATACTCTTGTACTCTTTAAGAGAACTGAGGTAATTTTTCACACAGAAGGGCATTGCTTGTGGATGAGACCACTCTGCAGTCATCAGAAGAGTGAGTGTGTCTGTATGGAGCATACCCTAAGTGTGCTTTTAAGATGCATCTGTGTGTTCGGTCTTTGATCTCTGAACAGGCCTAATTCCTCCCTGCTAAAGAAGAGCAATGATCTTTCCCTTTGGTATTTTGCTGCTTGGTTCAGTGTGTCACTGTCTTATGTTGTGTAATGGATGGGCAGCTTAGAATTGCAGAGTGCTCTCTGGAGATGTAGGCTTGACGTCCAGACTCAGCATTTAGAGTTTCTGGCAATTTCAGCTTTCCATTACCCTTCTCTAGAATTCACTTGCACGTTGTGGTACACCCTTCTTTATTTTTTTATAACTTAAAGACTTATAATGTTCCCATTCTAATCCTCAGAAGACAGGGGCCAGGAAGCCAGTTGCCATGGTAGTAAGGGATCTAAGAGGCAATTCCCTTCTAAATTCACCCTCTTCATCTTGCTTGGAGAAGTTCTGTTTGGCTTGGGCCTATTTCAGTCAGCTAATTTTGGCAGTGTGGAGTGGACTGACAAAGCATGGCATGCCCAAAACACAGCTGGACAAAGTTCCCAGCTTTTATCATATATATGTATCTCTCTCTGTCTGTCTGTCTGTCTGTCTATCTCTGTCTGTCTGTCTATCTATCTATCTATCTATCTATCTATCTATCTATCATCTGAGGAAAGTATATTGTCCTATTTGGGATGGATGATCCTGTTGATCATGTTTCCAGAATTTCAGCCACTGAGAGGGATCCTCAGCCTGTGATTAAATCCTTACTATTCCCTCTTTCTGCCTCTTCATGGGACATTAAGCCATTATGTGTTAAGGAAGACATGAAGTGTGCACCCCTAGAAAAGAAAAGAACTGGGAAACCTGACAAAACTAAAGCTGTAGGTCATAGCTATAGGACCTGTGCTGTTGCTTGCAGTGGTCAGTGCTCAGAGCCACGTGGGGATATAGGCTATCTATGTGGACTGCTAGAATGGGCACTGGGGAGGAGTCAGGATCATGTATACTCTTGCTAGACCTGAGCCCCGCCTGTCCCACCTCATGTGATTCACTCTGAGGGACATCCACAGTCCTTTCCCGGGGCAGTTTCTGACCCAGAGTCTCTGGATCTGAACTGTTTCACCCTTCATCAACTCAAAGGCCCAGCATCACAGTTTCTCCTTCCCCCTTCCTCACAGCTCTGGCCTGAAGAGTGAAATAGGTTTTATTTTTTGCAGTTAAGAAGATGAGTGCACCTCATATTTGCATAATAAGACTTTTATACAACAATAATATCTACTTTAGGGTCATGCTTTGGATATGGAGTGTTATGGAAGTATCTGTGTTAAGGTTATGATTTGGATATGGAGTAGTCTTGAACCCTTGGCTTGTAGAACCTGTTCACTAAAAGGTCATTTGGTTCTGAGGATCCTAAACCAATCTTCAGATTAACCCATGGATAGATCCATAATTCAGTGACATTAATGGCAGGTGATAGGAACTTTGAGAGATGGGTCTCATTGAGGAAATGAGTCATTGGGTGTATATTCTTGGGGACTGTATTATGTTATTTTGTTATCTTGCCCTGGGTTTCTGTGTCTTTTTCGGCTTCTTGTATACCACGAGAAGAGCAGGCTTTCCCTCTAACAGCTGAATGCTTACTTGGTGCAGGCCTGATATCAATAGAGCCAATCTTAGTATATTGTCTCAGTGATGAAAAGGCTGTAACACACACACACACACACCATAGTGATTCACTGTCTTACTTATAACAGCATTTTTTTTAATTGTTTGGTGGGGGAGAAACCAGGAGTCCAGTTGAGGCAGGGCCTATCTCTGTCATGGAAGCCTGTTCCACAGAGTGTCTGCAAAAAATGAGCAGACTGCTCAGTGAATAGAATTTAAGTTAACAAGTCATTCCAGTTTTCCTGGGACCAGTGGGGTTCTTGGAACAAGGAACATCTGGTGCCTGACCTAGGAAAGTCCTGGGCACATCAGGACTTGGTAACTTACCTGTCACCATCTTCCTTTGGTGTGCCTTGCTAGTCCTTCTGTGCTGCATGGCTGCTGTTCTGACAACCACCGCCATTTGGTCTCATAACCTAAAGCTGCATGACATATCTGTTCTTAAGGAGTCTTCACTTTGCTTTTAGAACGTACATTGAACAGATACATCAAAAGTGTCACTTCGCAAAGTGGCTTCACTATCTTCCCCATGACCAATGCCATCACCTCCTTTCGTTTCGTTTCATCTATTCTCACCGATGTCCCCCTAAAAGGTGTTTGGTCCCACAGACTTTTCTAGCAGAAGAAGATGTACAAACGGAAACATTAATGCTCACAGAATACTCACTTAGGGTTGGAGTATGCAGATAAACAGTAGATGGTGAATGCCTCTGCCTCTTGTTACTGTTCGTGAGCGTACACTACAGAAGGCCTTATGCCGAGGGATCCGCTCTTGTGCTAGTTTTTATATTAGTCCCTCCCAAGGGTACAAATTCTTCACTAATTCCAAAGGTTTTCTTACATCGGGCTCCTTTCTCTCATCCCCCACTAACATGCTGCTTTCTCCAGCAACAACACAGTCAGACCTTCTTTGTTTGCTCTGCTCTCTGGTGGAATGAGACGGTTAGGCTGTGGGAAAGGAAAGGGGGGCCTGTGACAGATTTCAGGGTACATTTTGAGTCTCTAGGGGACACCATCTTCAGAACATTGCAGTTAGACTTGGCTTCCTCTGCTAGCTGAAAACTCCAAATATCTTGACCATGAGTTCTCTGAATTGATGTCTGGACTTAGAACATTCCAGAAGAGTGGCCAGTGAAGGACTCTCACCACTTACCTCTAATATCTTTGGATGATGAAACACTAAATCTAATTTGAGTTTAGCGAAATTTCTACTCTGGTAGAGTATTTTGATCCTTGTTTGGAATGACCATTTTTAACAGTGAGATTTTTCTTGTAATGAATTTCAAGAATCCTAAATTAATCATCCATGATATTTCTCTGAATTTTTTTGTCATAGATCTAATGAGAAATAACATTTTTAAAGAGTGTATTTATTTGGTCATTGCTTTGCATTTTAGATATCTTAAATTATAATTTCCTGGGAACTAGAGTCTTTTGTTCTTTAGATGAAATGAAGTTGAATTTGAATTAACCATGCTTCAAGGGTCTACCATGTGCTAACCACTGTTCTAGGAAGAAATGACCAGCATCAGCAAAATCAAGAGAGCCCTTGAATTTGAGAACAGCCTTGACTATAGAGTAAAATCATCGCAAAAACCACAAATATATAACAGTTTAAAGCTAAGAAATAATTAATTTCTTTCATACCCTCACAGCATGGTGAGGACCATGGGTCTTCTGAGGGCATCTAGTACAATAGAATCTTGGCATATCTTAGCTGATATTCAAACACACTGCACTTAAACCAAATGATATGTCATAAATGTAGTTGAACTACTTGCTCCTTGGGGGGGATATTGAAGTTCAAGTTGTAAACTCACAGTTTTGATCTTTTCCAAATTATTTCTGTTTTCCATACTAGCTGATGAGGTAGATATCTGACTTTAGGTATCTGGCCACCAAAATACAATGGTTTGCACCTGGCTCTTAAATGAATTTTGTAGGCACTTAGCATATGAGGAGCCTCTTTTACGAAAGATACAGATGGCCCCTCGGTTTGTAGACTGAAATTACATTTTAAGATTGCATACATTTACATCTCTAGGTTTTGGCATATTTGCTTAGAGTCATAGCATGCTTTATAGATGCCTTGCATGCTGGCAAGTTGACTCAGAAAGCAAAAGGAACAACTCAGGAAGGATGCTAATGCATAGCTGCTTTTTCCCTTTTTTCTGTTTCCCATATGTTGATTTGAATCTTCTGTTAGAAGAGCTGTTCTGTTCATCATGCAGAATGGGAACTACTGGATGCTCTACTCTCAAAACCACATTGTTCATAGTAACCACCGATGTCCAAACTCTTCAAGAAGGAATCATGCCTTCATGCTGAAGTTTCCCTTTTTGCCTTGTTTGATTAAATGTCACTGCCATTTTCAACTGTGCATCTATCATGAATGGCTTTTTCTTCTGTTTCCAGGTTGCAAAGAGAGAGATCTTTGGGAATGTCCATCCAATAAGCAGTGTCTGAAGCACATATTGATCTGTGATGGATTTCCAGACTGCCCTGATAGCATGGATGAAAAAAACTGCTGTAAGTACCTTGAAGAATTTGTTAACAGACTTTTTCATCTTAAATACTCCTTGCCTCACTTTAATATAAACTAAAAAATTTGGAAATACATATCAAATTTTTCAGTGTGTTTAGTTCTTCTGACAAGATTTTGTCTATAAAGGTATTCCTTAATATTCCAAGAAGACAAATGTCTATAAAATACATAGACATATTATTCTAACAATATGGAAAGATTAAAATACCACCCAGCATCCAAAAAAATGGAAGACATAAAATGTAAAGCAGAGAAGCACAGTTTGACTTAGATTCATTACATATCTTTAGTTGATGGGGTAGTTGGTTTCCTGTTAGTTAAACGGATACCCAAAGGAATCAATTTAAGAGGTTAAGTTTATTTTGGCTCAGAATTTGGGATGTTTCAGGCCATTTTGTAGACTCATTCCATTTGAGCCTGTGGCAGAAAAGCATATCATGGAGGAGAGGAAACAGCAAAGACGCATATTAACCTCAAGACTGTGTACCAGAAGAGAGCGAGACGAGGCGGTGGTTCCTCTGGCTCCCTCAAGGACACACTTTCACTGACGGCAAGATGTCCCTCACACCTTCAGACTGCTTAAGTAGTTATTCAGCTTTCCAATAGCACCACAGGCTGGAGACCAAACTTCAAGAGTGGGCTTCAGAGAACACTTATCCCAAACACAGCAGTCGGATAATAGAAAATATTCAGTAATACATGCATTGTTGTCCTGCATTTTTGAAGTAAATATGCATATATAAAAAATCAGAGGATCATAAAAAGTTTACGCTTATCTTACGATGGTAGGATTGTTTTGTGCTTTTGAAATCTTTTATGTCTGAATGATACGTAGGCATTATCTTTAGAACTAGTTAAAAATTTCTTAAAGTTACAAATAACAGAAAGCTCAACTCATACTAACAAAAAATGAAGACATTTATTGTTATGTGAATCATACATGTGTTATATTATTATAGTAAAAGTCATGCAAAGTGAATTCATGAGGCTATAGTGGAAATGCATCACCTTGTCTGTGACTCCTTTATTTTGACCACAGTCTGGATGGTCAAAAGCCAAGGGCATCTGGGTGGATGAGCTGCCTTGGTCACATTCCATAGGTGGAAGTGGGGGTTATGCTCCTTGCTCTGGAATATCACTGAGGGATTCCCTGTGGGTCCACACTGGGCAGAGTCACGGCCTGTAGCCAGGGGCTTTTGTGTGGATTAGGAAAGGTATTCACCACAGACACTCACAGCATAGTCCCAGTCAGGGATTAGAAGCTGTCTGCTCCAGTCTGGCCTAGTTCCAAGGCTAAGTAAGGCACACGGCCTGGCAGGCAGAGTTTGGGTGGATGCTATTTTGTAATGCATAAATCATAAAACCATAGACCAAGGGTCTCTCATGGAATCACGTTTAATCCTGGACTGATAATTACTCTCAGATAAGAATAGTCGGAAAAATGCCATGATGATGTCAAACTAATCAAGATCTTCCTCTGGGACTTGGGATGGCTGGTATGAACCTGGACAAAATCAGGTTTCCTTTTCACGGAAGGAAGAGGGGAAATGGATGCTAAGTAGGCAATCAAGGAGATTTACTGTAATTTTAAAAAATCCAAAAGAGATTTATATGTGACTCAGAGAGTAATTTAATAGTGGGACCCCTAAAAAGCTATCTATCTACGCGAACAGAGTTTGCTTTCTTCCCACAAATGTTTCCCTCTTCTTCCTTCTTGGTTCCCCTGCTAGCATTTTGCCAGGATGACGAGCTGGAATGTGCCAACCATGAGTGTGTGCCACGTGACCTGTGGTGTGACGGAGGGGTCGACTGCTCAGACAGTTCAGATGAATGGGACTGTGGTAAGCTCCTGGTCGCTGCCATCTGCCCTGTATTCACATGCCTGTCAGCCATTTAAATGAATCCTAAATTACTTCGCGGGTTTTACCAACCAAGTTCATCTATTTTGTTTGCCTGTTTAAAAGTTGACAGTGGTGATTCATGGCTGCTATTTCTAAGTAACAAAAACATTCCCCCTCAAGTTACTTCCCTGTTTGAAATGTCTATATTATATGTATAACATTCTGCATTCAAATGTTTGGAAGCATGTCGTTTTTAAACTTAAATTTTATTTCATCCCTCAAATTCAATAGTGGTGATTAATCAGTCATTTTTGGATTATTTACATCCCTCGGAAGAGGAACTGAAAGTGGTCTCTTCTTCAGCTCCGTTTCTTGCCCTTCATCCAGATGCAATTTCCAGCCATGGGCAGGACTTGAAGGCATCTCAGCTATTGTGGCAGCTGTGATCTTGATTTTCTGATTAATCCCCTCATTCCGCACTCATCACTCCTCTCATTCACTCGGTTACTACCTTCGTCTTTTGCATCCTCTGGCCAAGTCGTGAATTTCATGTGTGCTGTGTTCAGGTACACGGTGTTCCTCAGATGAACTGCAGCTGGCCCAGTGCAGAGGCAAGGGTCTGTGCACGTGCCATGTGAACCCTAGATTAGCACCAACCTCACGTGCTGCCTTTTTCCAATGCCAAAGGAAAAAATGCACGGAGTTTCAAATAGCTCCTTGCAATTAGTACTGCTAATCCCTGGGTAAGTTCAAGGCACCTGGGACTCTGCCTCTGGCCACCTTCTAATTCATAAAGGAAGGTCGGGAACTGCCTGTCTCTTTCATTAGAGTCTGCAGAGCTTTGAAAGCAGAGAACAGAACGAATTCCTTTCTTTTCCGTTTCCTGTCACATTGAGAGAGCAGTGGTTTGCACAAAATGGGTCAACCCCAAATGGTTCTCAACTAAAATAAACATGAACGAGTGCATGCAATCACAGGAAAGGCATACGAACTTCTGCTCCTCAGGAGGAGTGTTTTTAATTAGGCTTTCTCGCATTTTTCCCCCTCAGTGACCCTCTCTAAAAATGGGAGCTCCTCCTCATTCCTGGCCGTTCACAGATCTGCCACCGAACACCACGTGTGTGCCGACGGCTGGCAGGAGGCGTTGAGTCAGCTGGCCTGCAGGCAGATGGGTTTAGGGTAAGGTCAGTAGTTTGTAGCACTGATGAGTTTCTCAGAGGGCTTCGTAAACTTAAGCAGTAATATCTTCCTTATGACGGATGGGGAACCGGGAAATAAGAATCCTCCAAAGCCCTGGAAATGAATCTGGCGTGAGGAACTTATTTAATACTAGGCACCTGCTCTGTAGGCTGTGGGCTGTAGATCTGTTATGTTGAAACCTCAAAAGTCAATGAAGTAACTGTATTTTAAGTCAATGAAGTAACTGTATTTTAAGTCAATGAAGTAACTGTATTTTAAGTCAATGAAGTAACTGTATTTTAAGCCCTTCTGAAATGGAATAATGGAATACGTTCACATTTATAAAGCGCTCAGATGGTCTCCTCTCTGGAACCTGGATGGAGAACTCTTCATGCCCCTCCTAGAGGTTACTGAAAATTTCTTTTCAAGCAGCACACACTTTTTTTTTTAAAGGAAGAGTTGAGAAATAGAAGTCAAAGCTGCTGGTATTTCTATTTATCCTAAGTAGTACAGGAAATATGTGTCAAGGAAAAGATCCACTCTGGCTTTTATGTTCCCGGGCTGAAATGGACGCTCTGAAAGGTGGAAGCACACTGTTTTGTTAGGCGTCCTGTTTCAGTTCCTTCAGCAAAGAAAGCCTTCATCTGCACCGTCACTGAACACCTATAGAATGTATAGGCACATGTATCTGCTATAGGACTATATGACTTTGATTTGTTATGGTAATGATATATATATGAGATTTTAGTGTAAGTATAGGAAAGAGAGAAATGAAAGATAAATGAGCCTTGTAATTCTAGTCTTAAAAGCCAGAGCTGATTTCCCGGGAGCCACAGAACAAATGAAAATTGTTTACAATAATGAGCCATTCAACTCAGAAACTCGTTGCATGATTTCGCTACCCCATCTTGAAGATCATATCACTGCTAACATCTTGAGCCCTTTTCTTCCATGTAAAGACCCACATCTTTGCAAATCTAAGTAACTGGTGCTATTTATAATAATAAGAGAATTTTAATCTTTTCCAGCATTAGAAAAAATTATAGCTGTCGTGATCCATTAAAATCCATTAAATTATTGTGTTCAAATAAAATGGGATATGATTTTGATTAGATAAATGGAAGCCCCCTTGAAATTGCTTAACTTGGGTCTCTCACTGAGACCTAGGAATATTTCTTAATGTGAAAATTCAATTACATAATGAGACCAGCTCTTCTGGGAGTTCCGAGGGTAAATCAGACCTGCAAAGACTTACTTACAACCAGAGCAACAGTTTCAAAAAGCCACCTTAAACGTAACTGTTGAACTGTAAGCAGAAGGAATCTTGTTTGAAATGTCTCACTATCTTCTTTCATATTTCTTGCATATTAGATTTTTACTGAACTAAAACATGCACACCAAGTTTGAGTATTTCAGTTGCAGTTGGCATACTCTCAGTGTTGCATGGCTGTCTCTGTTGCCTCGGTCTAGCATGTTTTTATTACCGCAAAGCAAACTATGTGCCCATATGTGTAGTCACTCTCAATTGTCCTCCAGAACCAGTAAATCACTCATGTATTTTTTGTCTCTATGCATTTTCACTACCATTCTGGATATTTTAATAAGGAAGCATACAGCTTGTGATCTTTTTGTCTGGATAATATTCTCAAGCATCTATGTTACAGTGTGCACCAACTCTTTATTTTTGTTCATAGCTAACATTTTCAGTGTTATACCAGGTTCAATTATCCCTTCAAACATTTGGGTTGCTTCTATTTTCTTTCTTTTTTTAGTGCATATGAGATTTTTAAAATAATTTCTTTTACCAGATATGATATTAACTATCTTCAATTCCAACAGTCAGGAAGTAGAGACAAGAGGATTACTTCAAGTTTGAAGTCATCCTGGTGTGAGCTTCACGGGCAGCTAGATCTATAGAGGGACTCTGAAAAAAAAATTTCACTTATTCCGTCTTCCATGTTTTATCAACTCGGTTTTGTTTTGTTTTCATTTTTGTTTTTTTGAGACAGAGTTTCTCTATGGACAGCCATGGCTGTCCTGGAACTTGCTCTGTAGTCCAGGCTAGCCTTGAACTCACAGAGATCCATGTAACTCTGCCTCCTGAGTGTTGAAATTAAAGGCATGCCCCTCCACAGCCCAGCCATTTTTTTTAACTCTGAAAGTGAAATGGTAATATTTTAGATAATAGATGTAGGGATTTTTTTCATTTTTGATAACTTTATTTCACTGAGATGCAGGGGGAATCTAAGGTCGAAATATAGCTGAAAAGCCATAATTATTGACTGAATGCATGTGTAAATGAGTAAATAGCATCAGGTTGTATAAGACTGGCTTTAGGTACACTTGTAAATTTACTTTAGTGGCTCATAGAAATACAGAGAAACAGAAGAGGGAAATAATGGAGATAACGGGCAGGTGAGGTCACATTCCTGGTGCAAGGATGGGCTTCTTGGAAATCTGCTGTTTCCTAGGTCTCTGGAGACTACCTGTGTTGTACAAATTTCATACGTCTGATACTGGTGCTTCAAACAAGCTCTAAATAACCTTCATCTTTGAGTCACAGTCGTCGATTGCAATGTTTTTCCAACCACATTTGGTCTCCACGCCAGGCGGGAAGGGAAGGAGGATGGCTTTCCATCTTTGTTTTTAGAATGGAGTGCTGCTGCCTTCAGTGGCTGGCCCGTAGCTTTTATACGTACCCTGCATCAAAAAGTTGAACCTTAGAAACCCACCCTTAATTAGTTCTGCTCATCTTCCACCTTCTATTTTCATTTTGTGGAGTATGTGCTTATGAGCACTGATGTAATCTAGACATTGTGTACAGGATGCAAAGGGGAGCATCATCATTGGGTCGGAGGAAAGATGGCGTAGTAGGAAAGACACTTGGGAGAACAACACAGGGCATAAGATAGGCTTCATTTTCATATTTGATAGTGGTACAAACTTAGAGCAGAACTCATGAAATTCTTATTAAAAGTATAGAAGAAGAAATATCATTTCTAATCTTTGCAAGGATTCATTCCATAAGCGCAGATTGAAACTAGTGCTGTAATTTAGCATCTAGGACCAACTCATACTTCTCCTAAGAAAGGTGTTCATTGACTTCAGCAGGTCCATTTTTAGACCTAGTTCATAAACTCATTTCTGTGCCAAATTATGTATTTTCAGGAATGGCACAGCAATATTTCTTGTAGAGACAGTTGATTAAAAAGATGTACATGGGCATTCTTTTTTTCAGACTCAGATTCTGCTATCCATTTCTTAGAGCAAAAAAAATGGCAGATCATAACTGTCCAAGGGAAAAGATTTGGTGTTTTGTGTTGAACCTGAAAACTTACTGTCATCTGTAGATTCTTCCAGAGTTCTCCCCGGGCTGGAAGCACAATGTTTTGCTGGTTAGACAAAGGTATAAATCAAGCTCCTGGGGTATTTTGTCAGCGTATCGACTTCTGCTTACAGTATCAAAAACATATGCGCATGCACTTTATGAACAATACAAATCAGAACTTATTCTGACCTCTAATCCTTGGCAAATGCAGCTTTTAGACATCTGGCATTTGAGGATAAGTGTAGGGGATGTGACCTCCCATGTCTTCTGGCTCCATAAGCTCTATCTCTACAGAACTGAGTTCATCTGGAAACTGTTTTGGATCTATTTGACTGGCAGAATTTCTTTATAGAGTTAGCTGTAATTTGAATTTTTTGGCCTTAATCTTTTAAAGTTAATAAAGAGAAAAAAGTCATCCTTTTGGAGAATGTTTCTATATTTTGGGCAAAACCAGAGTCAAAGACACCATCTATTATGTTACCCAGTAGTCTCTAGTGTTCTCTGCTGGGATTAATGCTGTCATTGCCTCCTGGGGTTTACTCCCTGGGAAAGAACTGTTTACTTCAGGATGGTTACCTTACTCGCATGAAACTTCAGAGCTCTGTGTTCACTGCAGTTGAAAGTCCAACCCAGGATGCTGCTCTCGTGCGTATTAAACCTGGATAAGTAGCTCATGGTAGTGCCAAGGTTTCAAAGAATGACATATAATTTGCTTATCCTAAAATTCACCCTTTCCATTTGTAATTGCAATGCTTTTGCAATATTCACAAAGTTATATAGTCTATACTGTCTGATTCCAAATGCTTTTATTAGCGTCAGCCCACAATACCCCACCCCCAAAACACATGGCTATTAGAGACCAGTTTTCATTTATTCCTCCAGGCCCTGATGACTATTAATCCATTTTCTGCATCTGTGTGTTTTTCTACAGAGCACATTTCCATAAGCAGAATCATATAATATCTGCTATTGTTTTTACTTTTTCCATGTAGCAGAGTGTTTTCCAGGTTCATCCATATTGTTGATTTATGATGCTGCAATGAAGTTGTAAGCTTTTACATGAGTGGACATTTTCAAGTTTCTTGGGTAGTAATACTTAGAAGAGTTACTATAGCAAATGATAACATATTTAATTTTTAAAGAGCTGCCAAACTCTTTCCCACAGGGGCTATATCATTTCAGACAACTACCATGAAGGTATGAATTATAATTCCTTCATATACTTGTCAACTCTGATTGTTAGTAATTTTTTTGCTAGCCAGCCTAGTGGTAATATGAAAATATTTTCACTGTGATATTGATTTGCATTTCCATAATGGATAATGATGTTCCACACATTTAAAAAAATATTAGTCTTTCACTTCTGCCTTAGATTTCCAGAAAAGATAGAATTCTTTATCCCTAAGGATTCATTCTTTTCATTTTGTGTGTATTAATGTTTGCTTACATATATGTCTGCATAACATGTATATGCTTGGCACCCATGAAAGCCAGAAGAAGGCATAGGAACCCCTAGAATTGGAGTTAACAGATGGTTGTGAGCCACCATGTGAATGCTAGGACTGACCTAGAGTCTTCTGCAAAAGCAGCAAGTGTTCATAACCACCGAGTCAACCCTCCAGCTCTAGATTTCTTTTTATTATTAATTATTTTAAAAAGTCATATATGTGTATAATATATTTTGATCACGTTCATTCATCATTGCCTTCTTTTGTGTTTATTGACTGGGGAAAATCTACCCTATGTAACAATCCAAGGGTTTTTTACTTCTTGAAAAAAATGCCTACAGTACTGAGTATATGTTTTTTTGTCTAAGCAGAAACCACATGAAACAAGGCCATGGAGTGCCATGACCTTCACATGGCAGCTTTGGAACCTTTCTGATAGCCTTGTGGTGTATGCTTGGGGAATTAAGTTCTTGTACATCCTAAAATGTTGGTGGCTAAATGTCTAGATGCAAAGAAAATCTAGACTTCAATGAGTGTGTTTATAGTGCTCCCTAGACATTATATTTTGGGTAAAAGAGAATACTTTCCAAAAAGGTACCCATGGGAAGAAGTTTTTTTTTTTTTTAATTCTTCCATTAGACTATTTGGTATCATCTTTGAAAAAAAAACCAAAACTAAACAAAGTATTCTCATTGTCATAAGAACATATGTTTATGGTCACTCATGGTAAGCTCTGTCAGGAATTTGGATATCTATTAGCAAACTGGATTTCAGAGTGTGTCAGTTGAGCTGTGAATAATTTATGAAATTGAGTGGCAACTTCTCAGCGAGGTAGAGAAAATCTCTGTTATTAACAGCAATGAACAAGGCAGGAGCTCAAGTTAATGAGATTCGTTTTCTCTCATGTTACGTTTGGTTGAAAACAACTCATCATTAAAAATAGATCCCCACCAGTGCTTATCAAATAAAAACCAGCTTCCCTGAGTTCTCCAGAAGCAAATACTGTCCAGAGCCAGCCCTTCCCTATCTAGTCTCGACCCCAGCTGTGAACCATGGAATTCAGGAGCAGGAATTTATCTTGGCCCATACAAATCTCCTAGGATATCAGCTTCCCAGGCCTTCCCAAAGGTTAGAGCATTGATTTGGACATTACTGTGAATGAGAACGGGGCAAATACGAACATGGTACAACTTGAGTGGCCTTCAGCACTTGGCCCAAGAGAACTTGAGTTGTTTCTACTGGAAATTGTTACATAACAGCGTCTTTTCGAAATGACACCGCACAGCTTCTGGTGATGGCTTAATTTCTGGCCTTAGGTTTTCGTCACGTTGTCTTTAAAAATTACCTCCAAGTCAGCAGCAGCATGCTACCTTCATCTCAAAACTATTTATATTTTCTTATTATATTACAATCTAGATTGAAAGTTCAGGTCTTTTATTCTAGCATTTTATAAAATATCAATCCCTGTTATACTTTACCAATCTTCAAGCATCCCCTACTTCTTCACTAGATATTAGACACTGATCTGATTACTGATGTTCCAGCACTCTGAATTGCTTCCAGCTAGGGCAGCTTTCTTCCTGGAATTCTGATCACTAGACCTTCGCCTAAACCCCCAACCCCGCCATCATCATCCACGACTCATTTCCTACTTGGATGACTCAGACGAGCTTTCTGACTGAAGTGGCCTTCACTCTACCACATTTGATGCTGTCTTTTTTTGACGTCCTTGCCAAGGGCCCCAAATAACTTTTGAAAACAAGCTGTAATCTATTTCTCTCAGTGAAATTATAGCCTCTAATTTCTTGTTTCAATTTCTGTTTATCCTTGCTAACTCATAGTTGTCCTTTTTAATGTCCACTTGACTGCATCAGCGATTTAAACTCTCTTAAAGTAACATTTGTTTTTGAGTTTCAAACCATCTGGTATCCAGCAGTACCTGAGCTTGAACATGACTGGCTAACCCATTTAAGAAACATAAGTCAAGTTTAATTTTAGCACCCTCCCTTAAATTTTTTTACATTACCCCAAAGGCAACATGCAAAGGACTGTGTAGATTCCTAATGGCAGGGTGCAGTAATCCTTTGAAATAAAATATTCCAATTAATGACCCTGGTAGACAAATGGCAGGCAAACCATTTATCTGCATTTCCCCTCTCCTTCAGAACACATTTCCCTGCTTCTCATGTTCTTGTTTCACGATCCATTTATCCCTGGGAGACAAACGAGTGCTAACGTCTATGAACGGGACCTTGACTTATTGGCTGAGGTGAGGGTACATCCGTCAAAACCAGATGAAAGCCCCTCACTCCCAGGCTCTTGTGAGCAGCATGGAGATGCTTAACATTCTTCAGCAAGATTTGTTTCTGTCAGACCTGGGGGGAATCTTCTTTTCTTTTCGGTCACAATATTGATTGAGTGTTTGGTTTATAGCTGTGAGGAAGCCAGTCACCGCCTTGCAGGAAAGTCAGCTGAGGATGAGCAAACCACGACTTCATCTTCTTCCCTCCCTTGCTGCAAAAAGAAATGGAGATGAGAAATCTAGAGCCTCAAGGCTACTTAGTTCCACAGCACCAGGTTTTGAAAGATGGGCACATCTCTTTAGAGGTTGCTCTAACCTCTACTTGTTGACACTCACGTATTGCAGTGCTTATATATCAACTATTTTTTTTATTGTTTCTTGATGTAGCACTATTAATCCACAATTTACATTTTCTGAATTTTGGATTCTTTATCTAGAGAACCCTATGTTGGTTACATTTCTTGCTTGAATCAAGTTGCCTTTGTGTTTAAAACCATTTTCTCAGATTCCAAAAGCCACAAAAGAAGGAAGGGGCATCTGATGAGACAAGGCACTTCTGTCAGAAAGATAAGTTCTACTCTTGATTACAGCTTCCTGAAGAAAGAAAATGACACCCTGAAATAGAAACTGGTCACTTCTAGTCTTAAACAATGATAAAAATAAGCTGAAAAGTGATCAGCATTTTCTTTAAAACCAAAACAGGGTGCCTTCAATAAAATGCTTGAGTCTCATGTCAAAGAGGCAAAGGGATGCCCCAAAATGTTTTCTCTGAGTTATCAACAAAGAGGTTGGAGTTTCTGACAAAATATATAGAAAGATAAAGGATATATTTACATAAAAATATACTTATCACTTGACACAACTTACTCAGTTTTGTAAGTAAGACTGAATTTTATTTTCAAATGATATTTTAATTTATAATGTTTGTGATTGGTTGCTGTTTACAACTTAAATGTTTTAAATACTGTTATTAACATTCTATTAATGTTAAATATTATTTGATGTTTATGATTAACAAACATTTTACTTCAGTTAGAGTTTCATAATTTTTCATACTGAAATTGATTACTCAGTGTTTTTAATATTGTGAAACTGAATTCATATTAATTAAGTTAATAATTACTTAATAAAATAGAGTTTAATGCTATAAGGTAATACTTTTCTTTTTTTCCTTAAAGGTGGTTTTGTCATTAGTACCTATATATTGTTCCCAATATAACTATGACAGTCCACCTCTTAAGTAGACAAATATATTGTAAGATAAGTATACATTTTCAGTTAGAATTTCAATAAAATTATATTTTATATTACAAGTTTACTAGGAAGTTAGACTCAGACTTTATGCCCCTCTCCAAACTTTTGTATTAAAGGGAGTTGTGCTGTGGCAAATGTAAGCTGAGCTGTCTAAACAGACAGATGATTCAATAGTAGTGTTCAGTCATGTTTGTCTGAAACCCATTAATGCCATACTGTCAAAAAATCTCTAACTCAGTCTTCAGTTTAATACGTAATATCAACAGGATACTTGGAAGGACAAAAAAAAAACTGAACCTGTCTCCTATACAAGTATTTGTATTTCAATACCAGCTCTCAAGCACTAAGAGTAATCAATGGGTTTTTTCTTCCCTAGCACCAGATACATTAGAACAGAGTCTGTCATCCTATGGACGTGTGTGAGCTCTTGCTGTTCTCCAGGGTCTATTGTGCTATGGGCGTGTGTAAGTTCTTTCTGTTCTCCAGTGTCTATTGTCCTATGGACATGTGAAATCTGTTGCTGTTCTCTGGATGTCTAGATTCAGGGTCCCTGAGTTGTGCTTATTTGGATTCTTAAAGTAAGCAAGGCCAGTTATAACAGGATCATGGGGTACTTGTTATTGCACACCAAGCCCACGGATGAAGATGGAGCAAGAATGGTCTGAATTTTCTAGTGACTTGATGACCCTTGCTTTCATAGTATCAGGATGGGACTGGGGGACTTAGCTCAGCTGTCAAATGCTTAAATGGTGTATGCACGGCCTGGGATTGATGCCTGCACAGAAACAAAACAAAGCGTCATCTGTCAGGACATTTCAGAACTCTGAATAAGTCCTGTCTTCTCATTTCATCAAGGGGGAAATCACACATTTGTGAACATCTTTTGCAACTGCACAAATCCTAAAAAGCAAACTCTTTTGCTTCTGTGTGGAGCACAGTTGCCTTGCTTTCTACAGAAGGATCTTTCTATGACCTCAGCTCTATGGATACTTAAATTCCTTTATAAAAATGACATTATTTGCACACTATTTAGGTGTGTCCTTCTACATATTTAATCATCTCTAGATTACCAATAATGCCTTATTTGCCAGTGTAAATTCTTTATAAATACTTGTGGCTTAAGGAATAATGTCCGAATTTTTCGCCATCTTTTCTTCACTTCTTAGGTATTTCTCTTTCTCCAGTGGTTGCGTTTCCAAGGTAGAGAGCCAGCCATAATATTTTTATGCTCAGAGCAGAGAGGTTTGTTTGGTCCTTTCCCCTATTCGTGTCTTTTGGTTTGGTTTTGTGACTTGCTGATTTTTGCCAGCTTCATCTGTGTGACCACGGTTCTGGTAATGCCCACTGCAGCCTGGTACACTCACCCTAGTGTACACAACTGAAAACAATGACTGCCTCTCCCTGAGAATGCAGGAGGGATCACGATCGCAGCGGCCATGCCAGAAGATAACATTCCACAGCCCTTCTTACTTTCTACTATCTCTTACATATTTTTCTACTCCCATACTGTAATGCTCCCAGAATCTTAAATGTCCAGTTTAGAGCTGAGCATTCAACTGTCACTTAGTCTCAGAAGCCAGAACAGCCATGAGTCTGTGTTTCCGGCTGTTCATTGCAGAAAGACACTTGTCTGAGTAACATTTCAGACATACATATTCTGGATATGTAGACATATATTACAGTTACTGTTTGAAAGGAAACTCATAATATTAACCATATATATTTAAAATGTTGCTCAGTGATTCTATTTTTCTGAATTTATATTCAAATGGTTCTTGTGCCTAAAGGCAAAGGTAAAACAAACTATTTGGGATGGTAACTGATGCTATTCTATTAAAATGCAAAAAAATTAGAACCAAAATTGATATATATGAAGAGTAATTTAATTAAGTAAATATATGAAACACACACCTACACACACACACTATCGCTGTGTAGTTTCAAAAAACTGCCGCATGCCCTGTGAATGAAGAGGGCCATGTGGTTTGTCACTGTGTAAGAAGTGGAACTCAGGTATTGACCCTGGCGATTCAGTTGCCAGTTCTGCCATCTGCTCACTGGTGACTGTGGTACAGCTACTTACTATTTTTTTCTTTCAATTTTTCATCTCAAAAATGAAAAGTAATAATAGAGCTACAGAATTCTTGAGAGGGATAAGATAAAACAAGTTTGTCTTTTAATATTTGCCATATAAAATAGTTCTCACATATCAGCAAATCAGCAACACAGAAAATACATGGAGACCGAAAGGAGAGGGTGACATATGATGTACATATTCTGAAAAGTCTTGACATAGATGCTCAAAGGCCATTTAAATTTTGTCTTTATGTACCTGAACTGGCAGGGAAATAATTTTTTAATTTTATTTTTGTGCTATTTTCCATGTACATTTAAGTATTAATTTCATAATTTTTTATTTGCAAATAAAAATGCAATTACATTATTATCCCCTTTCCTTCTTTCAACCCTTCCCATGTCCCTCCTTGCTCTTTCTCAACACTATAACTTCTTTATTTTCTATACATATATGCCTATGTTTGTATGTGTGTGTTTCTAAACATATAAACACAACCTGCTAAGTTCCTTTAGTGTTACTTGTATGCATATGAGCTGAGGGATGACCTCTTGGGATTGGATCACTGATTGTAGGACTCATCCCCAGGAAGGACTATTTCTCCTGTTCTCTGAATTCCCTCTTGCCTGTAATTCTCTGTCTGGAGGTGGGTCCCATGAGATTTCCCTCTTCTGTGCTTGATTTCTATTGGTGGTATGCTTCTTCAGGTCTGGTTTAGGCAGCAATGTTGGTGAAAGATCATAGGTGAAACCTCTCTGTTGTTTCTAAGAGACATGATCTCACAGCAGCTTTCCTGGTCCTCTGGCTCTTACACTCTTTTTTTTCCCTTTTTCTGTCATCTTCTCTAAGCTCTAGATGCAGGAATTGTATTAATAGATTTATCACTTGTGGCTGGGCACCTCATGGATTTCTTGTTCTCTGTATTTTGATCAGTCCTGTCTTTCTGTAATGACCTCTACCTGCCGCAAAAGAATTTAATGAGAGATGAGTGTCACACTTGTCTGTGGGCACAAGGACAGATATTTAGAATGCAGTTAGGGACTCCATTAGTTTAGTAAAGGGGTAGTAGTGCACACTAAGATCCCTGGCGTCACTAGCCCCAGGTGATTGAATAGGGTCCCTCCCAGGCACGATTGCCCTCCTGCTGAGTGGGTCTTAAGTTCAACCAGAAAGCTGTTGGTTTCCACCAGGATATGAGTGACACACTGTTGTGCCATCAAAGTTAAGGTGCCATTCTGGTCATCTATCTGGTTTGTAGGTGTTGCAGCTGGGTAGGATTTAGCTCTTCCCTCCCTTAGAACTTGAATAACTAGTCCTCAAAGAGGAGGCTTTTGGGCAGAACCACTCAGATCCTCCATGTCCTGTGTTTGAAGTTCATGGTGTCTTCAGCAATAGGGACTTATTTTCAACCTCAGGGGGGCAACCAAGGGCAACAACAGTAGCCTAGGTTGCTTCGGGAATGTCTTGAACAACCCTGACCAACAATTTGAAAGGGAGTTCCTCATGTTTGGTATTGAGGTTTTTATTGGATACTCTGGGGCTTTGGTGGGGGAGTATTATTGGCACAAGTGGGATAATTTCATTTGAACTATTTATGTGTGTGCATATATATATATATATGTACATGTATATATGCATGTTGTATGTAATTTGAGTAAACAAATAATAATAGGTTCTTTATGGTTTTTTCAGACCTCCTCAGTGTTATTCTACCCTCCCCCTCTATAGTAAGGAGGCCTTGTTCGTTTCCCGGCTGCCCATACTCCCGAAATAACCACACAGAAACTATATTATTTAAATCACTGCTTGGCCTATTAGCTCTAACTTCTTATTGGCTTACTCTTATATTTTAATTTAACCCATCTCCATTAATCTATGCATCACCACGAGGTCGTAGCCTACCAGTAAAGTTTCAGCGTGTCTGTCTCTGGCGGTGGCTCCATGGCTTCTCCCTAACTCTTCCTTCTTTCTCCCAGCATTCATCTTAGTTTTCTCAACCTACCTCTATTCCCTGCACAGGCTCAAGGCAGTTTCTTCATTCATTAACCAATTATATTCACAGCATACAGAGGGGAATCTCATATCACCTGCTTCCTTTCCTTCTGTGTTGACCTCTCTCTTTCCCTATCCCAATTAGCTCCCCATCTTACCCTCTTCAAAATCACTTATATCTTTCTATTCCCCTGCTTAATGACCCCCTCTGGTCCCCTTTTTACTTTCCTGGATCTTCAGTCACCCAGGTTATCTCCTCATGTCTGAAGATTTGGAGCTAAGAACTGCAGATGAGTGAGACATGTAAAGTTTGTGTTTCTGGAGCTGGGCTATTTCACTCAATTTAGTATTTTCTAGTTCCATCCATTTGTCTGCAAATCTAAAAGAGCCACCTCCTACACTGGACAGTTGATGCTCAAATGCTGTCTGCTAGATCCTCTGTAGCGTTGATTCACTGACTCTGTTTAGCGGAGAAGCCCCGTGGACTCACTGTGTTTAGGAGTGAGCCCTGTGGATTCACTGACTCCAGTTAATAACGAGCCATAGGCAGCATTGCCAATGTCGAAAGATTTACTTCTGTGCATGCAGAACATCTCAGTGTTTCAGAAACATGAAAAGTCATTTTATGATAAAACTCTCTTCTCCCTAGGGATAGGATTCTCAAACTTTCCATTTGATGTGACTGAGGTGAAAGTTAATTACTTTTTTTTTGTTGGGAGCTTATGAGTGAATGATAAGGCATACAGCATATAATATTTTGTGGGGCCTCTTCCCAAAGCAACTAATAGGCCCGGTCCTTTACATATGAATTGGCTAAGGGAAAAACCTATTAACATTTTGTATAAAAACCTAAATTCCTCAATACCTAAGGTTTTAAATATTAGAAAACAGTGGAATCATCTTAATCGGTGTGACTGAATAAGACAACCCATGGAAAGTGTCAGTGAGAGCCAGTGAGGACATAAAGAACATGACAACATTGCACTAATACATTTCCCAAGTGCTGAATTTTCACTGCATTAAGCTTTTGTGATATATTGTGGGAGGACCGTCTTACAATTGTTTATAATTTTTGGAAACAGAGTTTCTCTGTGTAGCCCTGGTTGTTCTGGCGCTCACTCTGTAGATCAGGCTGGCCTCAGACTCAAAGATCTGCTTGCCTCTGCCCCACAAGTGCACCACCACTGCCCAGCACACTTATAATTTTAAAGTATTTAAGTCGTAATTAGCCTTTGATTCTCTGTATTTTGGGGCCTTGTTATGTTTCAGGATCACAACGAAGAAGAAAAGAGACAGAAAGATAAACTTCATTGCTTCTGTTTGATGTCTGCTGTTAGGTTTTGGAAGTTTTTCAGATGTTAGAATTCTAACACCTCATCATGTTCAAATGTCAACAGAGAGACTGACTGAAGTAGCTTGGTTTTAGATTACTTTTACTAACTCCCTCCCCATTTGCTAATCACGCTCCATTCCAAATTCTCCCAATGAATTTCTTTTCTTGAAATATTGATTTACAATGTGAAATATATATTTAAAACAAATGAGTCCTAAATGATAATACTGCCTGTACAAAGATCATTATGCTTTGAATATTTACCCAGAATTTGCCTTGTATCAGAGAACAACCTGTGACTGAGCTGATCCAAGGACAGGAAAGCCAGCCCTGGCTGAGGTTGCACTCGAACTGGGAGAATCTCAATGGAACCACCTTGCAGGAGTTGCTGGTACACAGGTAAGAACAGATCCACAGCAGCCATATGTGTGTGCATATGGAACAAGGGCTGATCAAGACTATTTTATCTGTTTTTAACATGAAAACACTCAAATTTGCCACACCAGTAACTAACTTTCACAGAGCATCTGTTAATCTTTAAATGTCAACATTAATTTCCTCTTCATAGATAGGATTAACTTGGACAAATATCGTATTTAATTGGAACTACTGGAACTATTAATATATTAGGGGGGAAATTTGACATCTACTCTCAAGTCCCTTAATGTCTTGCTTTGAAATGAACTCTCAAAACTGGGTTCCCTATAGTTACTTTGTTGGTCTAGTTAGCAGGAGGAATTAAGTGAAAATACTAAAAAGTCAGAATTTGAGAAAATAATAAACACAAAATAAAACTAAAGTCATGTAGCCTTGAAAGTCTTCCCCTTGTAAGTGATGACATATTAAATAAGTTTGTCTCCTTTGATTATTGAGGCTGTAGGGGGAAAGTAAATGGAAGGAATGAATTCTTTTTTAAAGATTTCTTTTTCCTCTGTGTACCTGGGTGTGTGTGAGGATATGCACATAAGTGTAGGTGCTTACTCATGATGCCAGAGGTGTCAGGTTCCCAGAACTCTTGGGTGACTGGCCTCATGATGTGAATTCTTAGTACAGAACTCAGGTCCTTAACAAGAGTACTACATGTTCTTAACTGCTGAGCCACCTCTCTGGCCTCCTCCTTTTTACAAGATCTATTTTGATTTTTAATAAGAACATTTTGTGGTCCTGGGGCTTGAGGCTAAAGTTTCACACATGCTAGGCAAGTACTCTGCCACTGAGCTGTGTACCCAGCCCAAGGAATGAATTCTTATTAGACACTTATTGCATTACAGGTACTATCTTGGTTTTGTTATCTAGTTGACTCATTAATTCTTTACAATAAACTCCTGAATTATAATTACCTTATTTTAACAGCTGAGGAAGCTAAGGGTTAGATTTAAGAATCTTTAAGCAACTCTATCAAAGGCCACAGCCTATACAGAGTAAGTGATGATAAACTCAAGTTAATTTGTCTGACTTCAAAGCCTAAGTGCTAGGTAGATCACCTCTAAGAATCCCAAGGCAGAAAACTAAAGATGGCCCTTCATCCCCCAGAAAAATCTTAAGGTTTCTTTATTGGACAAACTTATCTTCAAATTTCTTAATATTTTGTCAAATGAAGTATTTTCTCCAAATCAATGACCTAAATCTTTCAACACAATGATGCTCCTCTAAGCTGAGTGTGGGAAAAGCCCTTCAGGCAAAATAAATGAATGAATAACCATTCTCTTTGGGGGTTTGTAGACCTGGATCACTAACTAAATGAGATATTATATAACAAGTTTGGTACAAGGAGTGGGGTGGGTAATCTTTATGAGTATCTAACCCAAAAGACATAATTTAAAAAATATAATAATTCACAACTAATTTTTGAATGTTACTTTTACACTATGTTCAGAGCTAGTCTCAGAAAGGGTAGAGATATAAATGAAATGAAAGAAATTTATATATCAGTTGAGTATACTCAGGGGTTTGAAGGCAGTGTATACCATCATTTCAGATGTCAAGGGTACAAGGCTTAGAGAGATAGCTCAGTGGATGAAATGTCTGCTGTCTAAACACAAAGACCTGAGTTTGGACCCCTGGTATTAATGCTAAAAAGATCTGGGAGTACACATAATCTCAGTCCCAGGGAGAAAGAGACAGGAGAATCACTGGGACTTGCTGGGTAGATGCTCTAGTCAAGTTAGTGAACTCCAAGTTCAGAGATCCTGTCTAAAAAAATGTAGTGAATAACTAAGGAAGATACCAACCAAAAATGGTCACTAGTCTCTATATACATAAGCACACATGTGCACATGTACACATACAAATACATACATATTCATGCTATGCTACTTGGGATTATATAGAATAAATACAAGCTCATCTTTTCCTGTCACCTCTTCCTAGATCCACGGTTTAACCTTGACAGTCTGGGCAAGATGTTTTTCTCATCTAAGAGTCCTATTCCTTTATCTTCTATTTAAAAATGTAAAGTAATATTTTATTCCTCTCAGTCTAAACCTCAGGCTTTTTTGGGGTGTGTGGGGGGGGCTTATTCGACATGCTCATCCTTCATAGATAGATTCTAACTATCAAATAAGATGATGTAAGAAGCTTCCTGATAAGAATTTCTCTTTCCACAAATGTGATGCCTTGTTGGAACAGAAGTGTGCATTCTCCCCTGGAAGGCTCTGACCATACCTGTGCCCTGAGAAATCTTGCAGTAAGACAACTGTGCTCAGAGTCTGAACGCCCCTGACAGTGGACCCTGTGTTGCCTGACTTTGATAACATGCTTTAGGTAAACACTAAGCATGCAATTTAATATTATAACATTTTATGTTTCCAAACCTAGGCAGTCCTGTCCAAGCAGAAGTAAGATTTCCCTTCTGTGTACTAAGCAAGGTGAGACTGGTGGTTTGTCATGGGACATGGCATTAATTGAACTGTGCTGGCTCCTGGGAAACAGGACCATTTATGCATGACAACCAGAGCTCAGAATCGACTAGGTTTGGTGATGAATGAATCACGGACTGTGATTTCTGCTCCTTGTTAGACTGTGGCCGCCGCCCTGCTGTGCGTATGAACAAGAGGATCCTTGGGGGTCGGACTAGTCGTCCTGGGAGGTGGCCCTGGCAATGCTCTCTGCAGAGTGAACCCAGTGGACACATCTGTGGCTGTGTCCTCATTGCCAAGAAGTGGGTGCTCACAGTTGCCCACTGCTTTGAAGGGTAAGCTGCACTCTTTCATTTTTCTCTGGATCTTATCATTTGTCGCTTGGACATTCTCAGTGGCATATATAACTCCTTGAGGTCATTTCAGTGCAAATATCATAGCTGTTCTCTTTCCCAGGTCTCTATATGTGGAGATCTTCCTGCCCTTTTCATATTCTGCTCACTAATGGCCAATTCTAAATGGTGCTTAGAATGTTTATGCTAAGGAGGGAGGAGGAAAATGAAGAAGTTCAGAAAACTGACTCCCAAGCCCAGTTCAGCCTCTATTCTGGACATCTTAAATGTGTTATACATATGGGAATATACATAGAAATGGTTTGTTTAGGAACTGCATAAGTTGAGATGAACAACTAGTAGGTAGTTTGGGAAGTAGAATTAAAGGTACAATATTTGCATTAGGTTTCTCAGAGACAGAGAACCAAGACTTTGTCCCAACAATTTCTTTCCTACAAGCTTTGTGTAGGCTGGAAGTGAGAAAATCTATTTGAAGCCTTAGGGACCACGCCTGGCAGCAACTACTAAGACTGAAGAAGTGTATGTATCTTTAAAAACTATTGCTGTAAACATCCATTGTGCATTTCTCCCTGCCATTGTGCTCTGAGTATGCATGTATTTCCTGGCATTATTCAGTACCTTCCACACTTCCTTTCTGTGACTTTCTCATCATCCTGAAGGTAACCGCATAGAGCCTGATGAGCCTTTCTCCATGGCTCTAAACACATGCAGTTGTTCACATGGTGACATTGTTGATTTTTCACAATTTGAAATGACGCTTTGTACATTGTTAAAACTTTTCTGGCAATATACCATGGGCATTCCCCTAGGTCAGTTCTTGTGATACTGAATTTCTTTTTGAAGCTAAGTACTATTCCATATGGGCTTATCATGCACTTTCTATTAGTCTTCAGTTGATGAATATTTGAGATACTTTTAATTTGCTGTTATTATAATCATGCTGGGGGAACCCCTTCTTATACAAAACTAGTCTCCTATGACTGCTGTTGCTTCTAGAGGAGCATGTGAACACACTTAGCTCCATATTAGGATTATAGACATGTATACTTGCTTTGCTCCTTGAGGAAATTAGTAGGGAGACATTTTTTTAAATGAGATTATAATATAGTTCCATCACTCCCTTTTCTCCCTCTAGATTCATTTATATACCCACCCTAACTCTATTTCAAATACATGGCTTCTTTTCTTTTACTTGTTCTTATACACACACACATGCACACACTTGCACACATACACATACTCCTAAATACATAAATAAAACTTGCTTAGTCTACAATATTACCTGTATTTATATGTTTTGGAACTGACAGTTTAATATTGGATAGTTAATTGGTGTGCTCTTCCCTGGGGAACACTATTTCTCCCATTCTCAGCATTTCTTAATTTTAATTTTAAGAATTAAAATTAATTTTAAGAATTAAAAACAATGTGCTTTAATTCTTAATTAAAGCATATCTATAATTTCCCTGTCTAGATGTGGTGATTTGAATAGATATGGTCCTCATAGACTCGTGTTTGAATTCTTGACCATAGGAAGTGGCACTATTAGGAGGTATGGCCTTGTTGGAGTAGTGTGGCCTTGTTGGAGGAAGTGTTTCACTGTGGAGGCAGGCTTTGGGGTCTGCTCAAGCCATTCCCAGTGGGACAGACTCCTTCTATTGCCTGAAGATCAAGATGTAGAACTTTCAGCTCCTTCTCTAGCACCATGTCTGCCTGCACACAGCCATGTTGTGCCATGCGATAATGATGAAACCTCTAAAACTGTAAGCCAGTCCCAGTTAAATGTTTTCCTTTATAAGAATTGTTGTGGCCATGGTGTCTCTTCAGAGCAAGACACTAACTAATACACTAGGGTTGAGGTCCCCTGAACTCCTCCACCTCCCATCTACGTTAGCATGGCTATTAGTGTTGCCACTGTTCAGGTCATTAGTCAGCCATGCTTGTGAGACTTCATGGGTATAACTTCTCTGACATTTCTAAGAGACACAATCTCATAGGAAACTCCCTGATCCTCTGACTCTTAAAATCTCTCTGCCCCCTATTCTGCAATGATCCCTGAGCCCTCAGTGAATGAGTTATATTGTAGATGTATCAGTTAAAACTGGGTTCCACAAGTCTGCATTTGTTTGGTTGTAGTTTTCTGTAATGGTCCCGGTTTGTTGCAAAGAGAGGTTTCCTTGGTGAGGTAGGAGAAATACACTTATTTGTCTATAGAAGAACAAATTTTAGAATGTAGTTAGGGTTTGCACTGGTTTAGAAAAGAGGTGGTTCTAAGTTTTCCTTCAAGATCTACGACTTCGCTAGTCCTAGTTAGTTGGCTGGGTTTCCAGCACCAGGCATGATTTCTCTCTTGTTGAATGGGTCTTCAGTCCCATCAGAGAGCTGTTGGTTACTGCCAAGGGTTGTGCACTATGACTGTACCCTTAGAGCTCTTGTCCCTCGTTGGACATTTTTGTGGTTCATAGGTAGGTAGGACTGTTGATTGTCTCCCTCCTGTAGAGGTTCTCATGTCACTTTCTGATATTACAAAAGCTAATCTTTCAAGTCAGATCCAAGACAAAGCCCTATGAGTATGCCTGAAGCACATGGTTGTCCACCTCTGGGGGGCGTGGGTTAACTAAGGGCAATAAAGTTTTGGGAGTCTTGTGGACAGCCCTGACCAACAAAGACAACAGACATTTAAATGTGTATTCTTTTTTTGTCAGTATCTTCTTTTTATTATTATTATTTTTCCTCTTTTTTATTGATTTTTATTGAGCTCTACATTTTTCTCTGCTCCC
>LOJH01002449.1:0-10238 GCA_001685095.1 Ellobius talpinus
AAATAACCACACAGAAACTATATTAATTAAAATACTGCTTGGCCCCTTAGCTCTCACTTTTTATTGGCTAACTTTTACATCTTAGTTTAACCTATTAATCTATATATCACCACGAGGTCGTGGCCTACCAGCAAAGTTTCAGCATGTCTGTCTCAGGTGGCAGATCCATGGCATTTCTTTCTGACTCCGCCCTTCTTTCTCCCAGCATTCAGTCCAGTCCTCCCCGCCTACCTAAGTGGCCAAGGCAGTTTCTTTATTCATTAATGGTAATCACAGCACACAGAGGGGACTCCCACATTAACACATTTTCTTTTTAAAACAATTTATTTAACTTTATTTTATGTACATTGATGTGGAAGGTGTCAGATCCCCTAGAACTAGAGATACAGACAGCTGCCATTTGGGTTCTGGGAATTGAACCCAGGTCCTCTGAAAGAGGAACCAGTACTCTTAACCTCTGAACTATCTCTTCAGCCTCCTTCTATCCATGTTCTTAGCTTAGCTTACAATGTGATATGACTTTATCCTATGACAATATACAAAGGAAAATATATACATTTATTTACAAGAATAATTTTAGAAAAACTTTGAACTTGATCATTTTTTTGCATGTGCCTTACTCTAATTGTTTTTACTTCAGAATATTGAATGCAGTCTGTTGCTTATTTGGAGAATATTGTATTAAATCCTCTTCATAAAGTTTGAAATACCAACTTTTCCTACCTTTGTTCTGTGCAATAGGCTTTTCATTACCATGTTCCTCTCCCCCACAGGAACCATCATTGCTTACATCTTAGTTACCAACACCTGCATTGTCTCCTTGTTTCTCAGATCACGTCAGACTTCTCTCCAAACTCTCCAATAACTTTGTCCAGTTATCATTAAAACAGTTAATTTTCTCATAATTCTCTGTTTTACCTGTTATTGTAATTGCCCCAACCCAGCTAGGTTTTGTACTTATTCTTTAAAACAAATGAATCAGAATTTAAAATTCAGTGACCTTTATTTGGCCTCCTCTACAGTCTTTGCAAAAGTGGGGTTACAAATTACTACAAATTTGACTAAATATATTTCCCTTTAAATTTTTTATTTTTTCTCTTTGATATGTTCATACATGTAAATAATAATTAGTTGTGTACAGACACATACACACATAGAGAGAGAAAGAACATTCTTACCCATTACCATCACTAATCTATCCCTCCTTGGTGAAATCCTACTTCCCATCAAGCCCCTCTCCTGCTTTATGTCCCATTTTATAGGTGTGAATTGTTGCCTAAGAGTAACCTTAGAAAAATCTGTCGATTGTATGTAGAGCTAGTGTTCATGTGCATTGGTAGCTATGTATTACATTGCTTGGATAGACCCAAATTTATCTCACAGTTCATAAATGTTTCTAAACTAGAGATGTTAATGAACAATGCTCCTGTCACTCATGCATCTTTTTATGAGCGTATGTGTATTTGATGCCTAGGAATCAGATTGCTAGCTCAGAGGCTTTTTTATGTTCAGCTTTAGCGGATACCACCGAACAGTTTTCTAATGGCTGAATAGTTTAGATTCCCTACATTGGTCCATCCATGTTCCTGTTGCTCCATGTCCTTGTTAATTCTTGGTGTCTTAGTCAGGGTTCTATTGCTGTGAAGAGACACCATAACCACAGCAGCTCTTATAAGAAAAAAACATTTAATTGTGGTGTTCACTTATAGTTTCAGAGGTTGAGTCCATTTTCATCATGGGGAGCCTGGCAGTAAGCAGGCAGACATGGCTACATCTTAATCAGAAGGCAACAGGAAATTGACTGTGACAGTGAGTGAAGCTTAAGCAGAGGAGACCTCAAAGCCTGCGCCCACAGTGACGCACTTCCTTCAACAAGGCCATACTTCCCAATAGTGCCACTTCCTGTGAGCTTAGGGGGACCAATTATATTCAAGCTACCACACTTCCTATTCTCTAATTTATATAGAAAATCAGAGAAAAGTTTGATAAAGTCCTACATTTCTGGGAGATATTTAGTGGTGTCTCATCACAACTTTGACTTGCTTTTCCACAGTGATTATTTTTTCATATTTATTGGACGTTTAACTATATATTATATATAGACTACAAAGCGTTATATATTCTTAGGGAATATTCCCACATAGAAAATCATGGGGGTTGAATTTCCTCATTTTAGGAATTATCAGTGTAATTTTTATTATTTTGTCTAGTTTTAAATTTTTAAGTAGTTTTAATTATATATGTGTGTCTGTGTATGTGAGTGCAGATACCCACAGAGCTGGAGTTAAGGGTGGTGTGAGCCACCTGATGTAGGTGCTAGGAACAGAATTCATCAATATTAGATTTTCTTTAAAAGAACAGCTAAACAAAACTAGTTTACCAATTTGTCGCCTTTCCTAGGACATGCCTTTTTTCCAGTTCTAAGACTATTTTTGCTGTTATACCCCCTCTGATAAAAGATATAAAAGAACTCCATAGTCACCAGAGGTTATAGTTAATACTCATGAATTAAGAGCATTTACTCTTCTAGGTTCAATTCCTAGCACCCACATTGGGTGGCTCACTACCTCTTGTAACTCCATCTCCAAGGAATTCAGCACCCTCTTCTGACCTTTCCAGGGACCTCTCCTCATGTCCACATACTCCACATGGATAAATAAGAGGGAACTCCTCTACCAACTCCAACCTCTGCTACCGTTCTCCTAAAAGATTTCCATTTCGGCCTTTATTGGTCATGACATTTCTATGTCCTGAGACTTATAACATTTGTTCTCAGCCTATTTCCAGCTTCCACTAACTAAGCTGCATAAACTTATAGCTTCATAAGGATTTAGATGTCCTCCTACCAAAATATCCCCTTTGAAGGCCAGCTTTTCTTTTATTTTCTGGTTTCTCTTCTTCCCTCTGCACTCCCTGCCATAGTAGTGTGTTGTTACCCTATCCATCACCCATGATTCAATTATTCTCTCAACTGGATCCTCACCATTGCTATTTATAATGATATGCTTGTTTAGAAAGGAAAGAAAGCCTCTATTAGCCACACCTCTCATTTCATGAAGTAGCCAGTTTTCTTGAAAAACCCTCTTTATTTTCCATTTCATTTCTTACCCCAACCTTCTGACTATTGTACCCACTCCTCTATTAGATAGCTCCTGCCACAGTCATGACAGTGGGTGATAGGTTTCAATGTTCATTTAACCTGGCCAGACCAATCTGGCCTCTAACTCAGAGATCCACCTACCTCGGCCTCATGAGTGCTGGAATTAAAGGCATGTACCATCATACCAGGCTGTGCTCTATACTTTGCTTAAGCTATATTGATCATACCTGACATTTGACTTTTCTTCACATATTAATGGCTTCTAAATTTATGTATACTACAGACTACTACTTTGAGTTCAAGGTTTTTGTATCCAGATATTAAAGTCACATTTCCACTTGACTATTTCCAGAACACCTCCTTTTTGGTAAATTCTTGGCCTTCTTTACTCTTCTAACATTCTTTTAGTATTTCCCTTCTCTAAATGATACCAGCATATCTTTATTTTTCTTTCTTTTTATGTTGTTACCAATATCAACATGTGTGCATGTTTGAAACCAACAAGTTACAAGATTTTTTTGTTTTATTTTGTTCCTATATCACTGAGTGCATTTGACAAAAAAAATGTATGTAAAGTTCACGCTGAATTTTCAGACTCTAAATTGCATGTAGTTTTTCTTTCTAGAGACTTCCAACACAGGTTCATTGCTATTCCTGCAATAGTGCAAGTTTGTCTCCTCTGTGATTACCCTAGACTTATTCAGTGTCTCTCACTTGTGTTAAGCTATGCATTCTGTACGAAGAAAATCGTGTAGTTAGCACTGTGGCATTTGCCAGTTCTAGAACCAAACTTGCCCCCATTCAAGGGTATGGCCAACACCCAGGTTGAATAGTAGGACCTTTGCTAACATTGTTACAGGAAAGCCAGCAACTTCATTGCTATCTGAAATGGTCTTTGGGCTAGGAATGCAGCTAAATGATATAGCTACATTAAGTCCCATGTACTAAATAAGTAAATAAATAGCTGTTTTTGCCACATGTGTTCATTCTATACCATAGTGCATGTGATTGGCCAAACCTACCGCACATGTAGTTTTTCTTCTATAACAAGAGAAGACACTCTAGAAATATACTAATTATAGTAGTAGCCACTAACAATGTGTAAGTATTTAAACTCAAGTCAAATAAAATTTGAAGTCTCATTCTGTAGGTGCTGCCCATTACCTCAAGTACTCAGTGGCCTTTTAGACTAATCAGCTTTGTGTTGTGACAAAGTATTTTTGAGGAACAATTGAAAAGGAACCTCTGAATTTGATCTAAAATAAACCTTCCTCTCCTTTTAAATGGATCCAGTTCTCTTGCTGGTAGGATATAATGAGGGAGAATTTCATGACAGGGAGCATGTGATAGTGCAAAACCCATGTAGGGTAGGAAGCAGAGATAGAGAAAGAGACCAGAAAATGTACCCCCACTGACATACTTGCTCCAAATAATGTTCCAACTTCTAATAACCATTCAGCTGTGAACTCATCAATGGGTTAATATATTGATGAAGTCACCTTCACAATTTACCAGCTAAGGACCAAGCCTTCAACACATGAGCCTTTTGAGGGGACATCTCATATCCAAACCGTAAGAATATTAGACAATGTAGATAAAAAGTATTTCCCACATTGTAGGAGGTTCCTTTGAATAATGCTGGAGTAGAAGGGAGATGAAGTGAGCATCGATTTTTATCTACCATTATCATCATGGGAGAAAGCATGGTAGCATGCAGGCAGACATGGTGCTGGAGAGGTACTGACAGTTCTACATCTGGATCCACAGGCAGCAGGAAGAGACATTGACACACTTCCTCCCACAAGGCTACACCTACTCCAATAATTGACTCCCAACTCCACCTCCTGAGTGCTGGAATAAAAGGTGTACTCCATCACTGCCTGGCTTGTTTTTTTATATTCTTTAGTTTGTTGCTGTGCACACTTTTATATCTTTTGCTATGCTTGCTTTGGATTTACTTTGCTTTTTTTTCTAGTTCTATAAAGTAGGTTAAGCTCTTGCCCTCCCTCCCTTCCAGTTTTCACTTTTTGTTTGCCTCTCATTATAAGGACTTTGTGTTTCTCTGTGTGAAGACCATATGTTTGTGGATCATCTGTGCAGTGCCTTGGAGGCTAGAAGAAAGCAATGAATCATTGAAAGATTTGGGTGCTGGGATCAAACTCAGGTCCCCTGCAAGAGTAGCAAGTGCTTTTAATTGCTGAGCCATCTCTCCAGCCCCTCTTTCTTTCTTTAAAAAATGTATATCTAATAGTAAACTTTCTTGTAAACAATGCTTTTAGCATTGTAAGTTTTGCTATGATTTGTTGTCATTTGTGCCAAAATACTTCCAAACTTTCCTAGTGATTTCTTTAATCTCAGAAAAAAGTAGCTATTAAATAATTTTATCTTTGCTTAATACCAAGTAGTTTTAAGTTTTTTTTAAAAAAAGTAATTATAGCTGTATGTGGTGATACATGCCTGTAATCCCATCACGGGAGAGGGGGAGACAGGAAGACCAGGTGTTCAAGACCAGCCAGCTTGCTACATCTAAGTTCATCCTTCACTAAATGAGACATGTCTCAAAAATTAGACTAGGGTTTGTAGCTTAGTTGGTTCTTGCCTGGCCTACAGTAAGCCCAGGGTTTGATAAAGCTTGCCTAAAGATCAGAGGTGGAGCTAGCCATTAGCTAACCATAGAGGTCATAGAGGACAGGAAGTGATATGGCTGGGCTGAGAAAGTGATAAAGCAGGAGCTGGGAACTCACTCTCTTTTTGACTGGGAAGTTGAGTAGGTAAGGTGACTGTGGTTTTGTTTCTTCATCTCTCTGATCTCTCAGCATTTTCCCCTATGTCTGATTCTGGGCTTTTATTAAGACCTATTAGAACTCCTGCTACATGTGACTGTATGCAGTGCTAAGGCTCAAACCCAAGAAGGAAATAATATTATCTGAGTAAGCAGGAAGTGCAAGCAAGCGACTTCTAAAAAATGTGAAAATGGCAGAAGCAGCTGGAAGGTTCCTCTGCAATGTTGGGGCATCCATCTTCAACCTACAGGCCTAACACATCTGACAAACTGTTTTGTGAAGCAGGATATTCTGAAGGGCTGTACTATTTGTCTTGACAAAGTTTGGCAGTCCTTTTTTTGTGCCCACTTGTCCAGTTTGTACAGCATACTGTCAGCAGTCAAGGCAAGAGCACTTTCTTACCCAGAGGCTAACCTTTGCCATAAAGAAAGTAAATACGATGTGGAGTTTCTTTGATACCCATCATCTCTAAAGTAGATTGGTGCTGCCAGAAGCAGACATGTCTCATTGTCATAAAAAAAGAAAGAAAAGAAAAAAGAAAGAAAAGAACCTATGTCATTAAAACATTTTACATCAACTTGTAGTAATAGTAGGTATGTTTTCAAGGTCAAACAGATATATTTTAGATAAACAGGTCATCTTTAAATACTTCAGAGATCTACAGAATATGGCATTTGATCAATTTCTGCATTATCTTGTATTAGAGGTCCTGGCAGACCCATATGGGATCAGATGTGTGTTATATATTGGGATGATTCCTATTACTGATTATTTCTTGTACCTGAATAAATAATGAAGTCAATTCTGTATCATCTGATATCTTTATATTCAGTGGTTTTGATATGCAAAACAACTCTTCATATTGTGAATTGGTAACTATTTCTCATAAAATACCTTGGTACCATGAGACTAGCATATAATTCTGACTTTTGGACAGAATCATATGGGCTTTCATCCACTTTACTTAAATTTTCTGATTTGTAACCTGCCTTTCCTGATTTATTGCATCAGTATAGAATGAAGAGGCTCCAGTTATTGGTGTTTTCCGTACAATGTGAGGATGGATCAAGTTAGTTCTCTTTATAAATTGAATTCTCTGGCTTTTGGGATAATTGTTGTTAATCTCCCCCAAAAAAATTACTACAAATTCTTTGCCAGGGTTCAATTTCTGCCCATATTTTGTCAATTTCATCATTATTAAAAAGATACTATAATTTCTGTTGGGTCTGTTCCTGGTAATTGATGAAGTCTCAATTTTCCTTTAGAACTAATTCAGACCTTCTCCGCTTAAGTTTTTAATTTTACTAAGTTTATGTGGTAAAAAGATCCATTCTAAGATAATATCTTCCCTCTATATTAAAATTCTTATAGGGTAATGTTTGGAGGGTAATAGGACCAGAGTGCAATTAAGCTTCAAATCCATATGATCCACATATGCAATCTGTAATTTCTCTTTCGTCAAAACCAATTCTCTCTTAACTTCAGGTGGTAATTCCCTGGGACTATTTAAGTCTTTGTCACCATCTAAAGTTTTGTTTAAATTGATCAGTTCATCACGTTTTATCCCAATAGTGGACCGTAGATAGGAAATGTCTCCTAGTAATCTTTGAAAGTCATTAAGAGTCTGTAATTGATCTCTCCTAATTTATACCTTTTGGGGTCTAATTTTTTTGCAAACCTATTTCATAGCCTAAATAATTAACAGACTCTCATCTTTGTATTTTTTTCAGGAGCAATTTATAATCCTCAACATGGCAAAATTTTCTTTACATATTCAAACATTTTTTTCTGAAGTATCTGTATTTGAATCAACTAGTAAGTTGTCATCCTTGTAATGGATGGTAAAGTATTGATTGGTGCAATTACTGTGACATCTGTACCTGTTTCTACAAGGCCTTTAATGATGTCACTTATTCATATTTTTAATTTTGGTCTTTGTTCATCAATAGAAGTTTGCAAAAAACTTTATGGTTTCTCATGAACTTTTTGTTCTCTCCTCTATAGCCTTCTATCATCCAGAGCAGTGTGGTTTCTTATTATAGGCATTAGGTCCTTTAATTGTTCTCAGAAGGCATTTCCTCCACAGTTAATGACTGAACCAAATTTGGCATGGGGACCTGTGGGAGGCCCCTCAAGGAGTTTCCTGACTGCAAAGGGTTACCTTGACTGTCCCTTATGATCTATATTCATTGGTCAAATGCCCACCTTTGCTACACCTTATGCATAATCCAGAAGGGAGAGATGTTCTATTTGAATTATGCTTAGACACTGTTTCTAGGAACCTCTTTACAATACCTTTTTAGGTGACTGTGTTTGCCACAATTGAAACACTTGACATTTCGATTTTTCTTCGGGTCTCTGGAAATCACCTCTCCTATCCATGTATCATCATGGTCATGAGATTCAATATTGATTGTATCTTGGATCCATTCCTCCAAGGATGCTGATCTTGCCTTTAATGGCTGAATTACCCTTTTGCATTCTGTGCTAGCATTTTCAAAAGCCAGAGATTCAATTATTATTTATCTAGCATCTGAATCTGGTATCATTCTATTTATTGCTGAATTCAGTCTTGGTAAGAAATCCGTGAAGGCTTCCTTTGGGCCCTGTATAACTTTAGTAAATGACTCAATTTTAATTTCCTACTTCTCCAATTCTGTCCCAAGCATTCAAAACTGCTATGTGGCACAAATATAGGACATGGTCATCATATAGAGATTGCCTCTGTACATCAGCGTAATCTCCCTCTCCAAGTAGTTGGTCTTGGAGATTTCCATACCTCTAGCTCTACTTTGTTGTTCAATGGTCTTAGCCTCTTCTTTCCACCAGGTTGTTAATTGTAATTGAGGACCAAACTCCAAGACTTAACCACTTTAACCAAGTCTCTCCAGTCTCTCAAGATAATTCTATTACACATCGACCACAAGTTTAACATCTACTTCACACAAGGTGAATGCATGCCTTATGAGACTTCTTTGAATGTCCTTAAATCTAACACAGCCTTGGGAATATCTGTCATTTGACAGTCCTTATAAGGTGACTGGATAAATTCAAGTTGGTTGTCTGAAAACCTTAAGCATTTCCTTTCTAACCTTACAGTGCAATGCTGAAATTGGTTCTACATTATTTTTTTTGTCTGAATCTAAATATCTCTATGATCTAATTTATTAAGTTTTTCTAAAACTTGTATCTTATCACTCATATTAACCAACTTTTTTAGTGAAAAACAAAAATGATAAAACTGATGTTTATAATTGACATTACAGAAGTCCCATCTAAATTATTTTCCTTTTATTTAACTGTTCCATTTTCAAGCTGTCCACATATTATCATACAGAGACATAAATCCCTCCATAGTAGTAGTGTTTCCCATTTTTTAAACTCTCTCTTTTAACTAATTCCACCTTTTAGGATATTCCAATTGTCTTGCCAAACCTGCTGACAATGTCAGTGAACTGTGAGGCATAGCATGTCTGAGCAGAGAATACAGGCAGTGGACAGCTCGGCTAAGGACAGTTGTGACTGCTAGATGTAGCCATGAGCTGCAAGTGGTAGCTCAAGGAGAAGGGGGTATGGGAAAGCCTATACCACCCATGGTGGAGAGAGAGCCAACTCTGAAAAAACACACAGGGGATTGATGGGGAGGGAGCATGTGTGGCAGGGGCTGCCTGAAGGCAGAGCCAGCCAGTCTAGGGCGGGCAAGTCGTGTGGCGTTTGGAGCCCAGGTGCTTCTGGAGTTGGGTGGCAGCAGGAAACTCGTTTTGAGAGGCACAGTAGGAAAATCCCAAACTCACTCAGAGGCCTGGGGGGAAAAGGAGAGAAAGCCTAGCTGGGCAGGGTGGGAGCCCCATGTGCAGCTCTAGCCTGTGGCTTTGTAACCACTGGCAAGTGGCTTTTTCATGAATTCCTGCCTTTAAGTTAGGTGCCAATGTATAGCATGAGTTCTAATAGATCTTAATAAAAGCCCAGAGTCAGACATAGGGGAAACTTCTGAGAATCAGAGAGATGAAGGAGCAAAAACCAAAGCCACCTTACCTACTCAACTTCCCAGTCCAAAAGAGAGTGAGTTCCTGTCTCCTCCTGCCTATTACTTCCTCTCTCTGTCCAGCCATATCACTTCTAGTCTGTCTGTACAGACCTCCAGACCTCTATGGTTAGCTAGTGGCTAGCCCGCCCTCTGATCTTAAGCTGTGCTTTATTTGCACAAACAAGATATCACCACAGTTGTATGATGTCATGTGCCTGTAATCCCAGCAGCATGAATGCATCATTTTCAGCTATTTATCAAATTCAGTGTTGGCCAAGGGTCTGAAACAAATTAAATAAAAAATAAGCAACCCCTACACACACACACA